>JASCZW010001734.1:0-75303 GCA_034211315.2 Aedes japonicus
GCTTCGTTAGATACAAGGTGTAATCTTCTTTGTTTGCAACACGATGCATAAATAACATGTTTGTCTCTTGCATATCACTCGTAAGCTGTTTGTTTTAGAAGTACATTTACATACGAAGTCTTGCCTAGTGTTGCAAAATTTAAAAGTCTATAGGTATGCTACACACGTGTGAATTATGTGCGGCTACAATCACAGCGGGTACAATCACAACAGCTCATTGCCCATTCTACAGGAAAATGATGTTAGACGTTATGGAGCCGATTTGAAAAAAAAATCATTTATTTGAACTTGAATATACTTGATCGACAAGTTGATTATATATTTATGGCTCTCTTCCCGATATATTATATAGTTTTTTTTAAATAATCGAACATTTCAAGATAACAATGGATCATTTTATATCATATTCAAAGATATTCGATTCACAGACGCATATAATTGTTTTTATATCGGTATGTAGCATATGGATATGTTGTACGACATATTGGTGTAACATGTTCACTATGACTAAGATCTATCTTTATCTCGTACACATATGCAGACTCACAATTTAGATGGAACAATCGATTTTGGTATGTGGCGAGTTGCGTCGAAATCTTTGTTTAGATTGAGCAACTCATCGAACAACTATGCAAACGAAATTAAAGTAAAGAGATATGCAGCATATACGTTCATATTATGAACTAATGAGTATTTGTGAATCGAAATGGATAATGATACTGATGGATGCATATAATAAATAATAATCATTTTGCCCGAAGCTTTGGTGATTGCTTATTTGCGATTTTTGTCTGTTTCGATTCCAATTGGTGTTGATTTTCTTTATATCACAATTATAAATCGTTTATTTATAAGAGTGATTCGTTTTCTTAACTATGGAATCCACCAAACGAGTCTTTGTTAAATATAAAAAAATGCGTTTTTTTTAAAAAGTTATTATGAATTCTCAAGAATAATGAAAAATGAATATAATGAATTCTGGAAAACAAGAACAAGCATGACACGAGCCGAAAGTTATTGAACTGTTACTCATGTGTGGATGAGAGAGTGTTAAGAAAAACCATAATTTTATTGGTTTCAGATGAAAACTGGACAAACTGGCCACCAGAAACTAATATTAGTCTCGTTAATGCGTGATTTACAATGACAAAGGCAAGGTGCAGTAATTGTTTAACAGGTCGTTACGCAATTATGCATAACTTATAAAACATTCAGGCCAATAAAGTTAATGTTCCAAATGCACAAGTAATGAACAACTTTTGTGATTTCCATAAAAGTGACTCCTAAATGGTTTTTGATTGTTGATGGTGTTAAGCCAAAACACATGGTTAGACTTTTTGCCCCAGCAACCTAATTGTTCAAAGATTACGGTAAAGTTTCGTTATTTTTATTTACTTTCAATAACACACCATATACGGCAAAGAAGGTAAATTAAAACGGATCTCTAAGGACCTGATTTCATAATGTTATCTTTTTTAAATCTAAAGTTAAATTAACAGAGTAAACGAGGAAAAAAATCATGCTTCGCTTATGGGGTATTTGTGTGTGCAGCTTAAATGACTACGTAAAAACGCAGCATTTAGTACTCGTTAATATGTAGCTTACCAACCTTGGCACGGTGATGAATAGTTTGTCATGCCATCTCTCCAGTCCAAGTGGTAGATTATTCGATGCGACGTACTTCCCGGAGGTTATTGCTTCCTGTTTTGCTTCCTGTGAGAGGCCAGTCAAACTCTACTTCACGCCACTTGAATTTTTCTTTCAACTTAACCGCATCGGCTGCATGTACACCGTTACCATCGATCACTGCGCGTGCACAGGCTGAATGGACACGATCGGTTTAAAATTTGACCTCATAGTTGCGCACTTCACCTTTCGCTATTATGCTGTGTTGATCTATTTTTGCGAATATATCTGCAACTTACTCACAGTTCTGAACTTAAATATTAATCAAGTTCACTATCCATTCACCAGCGTATGAAATCTGAATAAGCCACCAGTTCAATCAGCGCGGGACAACGCGGCACTATTTACAGCAGAAACGAACGCGCTGAGAGATCGAACGCTTTTGATCTGCGATCGTTGTTTGAAGTTGGGTTTTGTTTACCGCTTTTCCACCATTGGATATACAATTATTTTTTTCATGGGATTTACCGTCCACTAATACTAGTTCGACGGTTTCAGAGCCGGTTCTTCATGACATTTCGCCTCTCCTCTCGGCACAGCACGGCTACTGTTTTGAGTGCATATACAAACCAATAAAATACCGGTTGTATGCTTCAGAAATCGATAGTAGACAATACATACCGTAAATACTCATGCAAAGTTCGTGATGATGTTCATTTTTCTTTTTAATTTTGATTGATTCTTCAATGGATTGAGCTATTTTCGTATCAACAAATCATTTAATAGCTTCATAAATTTTAATAATAAACAAGTTATGGATGTGTATAAATCGTTAGAAAAGAAATAAATCCTTTACACTTCGAATATCTAAAAGAAGAGTATAAATATCGTTTTTAAACTTGACTTCTAATACGAGGCCCGAAGGAGCAAGTATCGTATACTAATCAACTCAGTTTGATGAACTGAGGAGGCACGCGTGTGTGTTATTCTTAGTTTTTTTACACAAATCTGTAAAGTTTTACCGAATTCTGAACAGCTGAACGTTCCGGTAATCCGATTTTACGGATTGCGGTGAAAATTTTACAGATATCTGTAAAAAAATTTACCGGATTTCGCTAAAATTTAACCGAAATCCGTAAAATCGGATTACCGAACGTTCAGCTGTCGAGATATTGGAACATTTCGTTAGAGCACATAAATTGTGAGATTTTACTCGTTGTCGTTCATAGCCGGACAAGAACACTCACATCAATCGATCCTGCTTGCATTCTGTATAGAGTACATTCAGAAATTACACAAAGTCTCCATTAAGATCTTCAATCCATATCGATAATCAAAATTGACGGTTAGGATTGTACAATAGATTCGTTTCATGGACTAAATATATAAAATTTCTAATATTTATGTAATTTCCCTCTTTTCACTTAACGTTTGATTTTGAGTACTTCCAGCAATAACATAAACAGATTTTTGAACACTAATAATGCAATTTTGTTTAATACATCGTAAAACAGTGAGTTAAGGATTTTCGAATAGTTCATTCAATTGACTGAATATATTAAATATTTGATGAAGTGCAAGAAGGGTTCAGTCTCACCATCGATGGATAAATTCGGATTTTATAAAAGTTTTATATTCACGGAGAATATAAGTAACGCGAAAAGAATGGGTTAGGCGGGTAATGAATTGTTCGACAGTTTGATGGATCATATAATTTGATGCAAGTTGAAATACTGCACTCAATACTGTAGCTTAAAACGTGAAAATTATTAAGTTGATGTCATGGGAATTTCAACTACAATTCCCAGGTAGACCGTTGTCTAACCAGTAAATTGTACACTCATGTAGACCGTCGTCTAAACTATAAATTGTATATTGACCACTACAGGCATACCTCAATACTGAAAGCAACTTTATTTTTCGACTTCTAACGTACATTTCTCACGAATGAGAGTTCATTTATACAAATCATTGCAACCAGTACATTGGAAATTGGGGACTACTTTTTTTGAATGAGGTGTAGTTTGTGAGAAATAGATGAAAATAGTCAGAAATAGTCGCTTTATATCGATGAATACTTGAGTTACCGATCCGATCCGATTACCGTTGATTTTTTTTCTAAATTGTTTGTTAAGATAAGTTGAGAATTGAATATTGAATTGAACATGCATCTGTTATTTAGTGACACGAATCTCAGCCTATAGAAGCCGTAAAGTGTCCGTTGTATTCAAATAGAGTTGCTAAGAATAGTACTACCCAGGTAACCAATAAGCATTGAAATATGCACTATTCCTGCATCATACTTGCATTTATAATTCTTCCTGCAGTACATTGGCAGTCTGAATGAATATTTGTTGTTAAACAGGATAGGCAAAGCTAACGATTTCAAATAGGGTGGGGCAAGATATTATTTTTTAGAGAGAGAGAGAGAAGAGAAAGAGAATGAGAGAGAGAATTACACCGTCTTCAACCAGCGATTGCACACACTGAATACATAACATTATACCAACAATTAATATGCAACTAGAGATTTTAAATTGGTTCACTTTAGAACCCCATGGTCCGATATACACCTTGAAGCCAGCACCTTGCTATACATATTTGCGCCTTTGCTTTGATTTGCTGTTTTATGTTGACAGAATATTTGAGAGTGTGTTCGTGTGAGTTCATTATTGAGGGTGCATTATTGAGCTTGGGACCGAGCTTGGGACCGATGTGCTAGTACTGACTGAGCCAAGAAAAAAACCGTATTTGTTCGGGAGCTACTGGTCGTAGAGTTAGTCTATGGTTATATCCTAGATATAATCCCCCTCTATTTTTTAAATATTAATACCTATTTCTGATTTTGAACTATTTATACAAATAGTGCTATTCAAGCCAATCACAAAATGGAATGGTTTACTTGCTCCAGGATATGGTGGTACGGCGAGCATGGCAAACCAATATTATTGATCACAATTAATTGTGATCCCCACCACCGGACCACCAGCCACAGCAACTCAAAACAAAGGCGCAAATATGTATAGCGAGGTGCTGGCTTCAAGGTGTAATTCGAACCAAGGGGTTGTACACCAGTGAACCAATTTTAAAATGCCGTTCGGTGAGGCAGGCGCTGGTTATTTCATTAGTTTGAGATCACCAGTTTTTTTCACCTTGAGAATGTATGCTGTTACTGGTTTACTTGCTCCAGGTTATGGTGGTACGGCGAGCATGGCAAACCAATATTATTGATCACAATTAATTGTGATCCCCACCACCGGACCACCAGCCACAGCAACTCAAAACAAAGGCGCAAATATGTATAGCAAGGTGCTGGCTTCAAGGTGTATTTCGGACCAAGGGGTTCTACAACAGTGAACTAACTTCAAATCACTAGTGGCATATTGATTGTTGGTCCTCTGGTGGTTCTCTGTGTAATAACAGCTCATCTGGCAACAACGGAGTAGCAGCCTCGGGTGTTTCATGTTTATAATCTTACTCATGCTCATAGCAACGGATAAAATCTTTGAATAGGTTAAAACAACTGCAGCTTTTCGCTCTGATTAGCATGCTGTCTTTTCTCTGAAATTCGGATATGAGTCGTTTCGTCTCGCCCGTAGAATATCATATGTTAGAAAAAATGTAGTCTTTACTATTTAAAAAAAATTCTCATGGATGTCTATTTTTGAACTTTTTTGCTATATCTTGTCACAAAATCGAGACAACTTCCCGCTTTTTCATTGAGGCAAAGGGGTAATCTATCAAACATTAACACTAAATAACACTGAAATTGAAGCAAACATTAAAATTCTATATATGGATTCAAAAGTTAGGGGGGGCAACGGCCCCCCTCTGCCACCCTCTGGCTACGCCTATGGTTACCTTAGTGACGCTACGCCTATGGTTACCTTAGTAGACAATAAACTATTAGAAGGTATTTTTTTCAAACAATTGATTCATTGGAATAATTAAAGGGCGTCTCTAATTTTGATAATATTGAGTTTCCGGCAACCTTAAGGGTGACAAAAATGAGTTCAGAAGAAGAAAATGAGTCAACCGGTCGTGTCTTTCATTTATGATTGGTGCATTCCACTCCAACAGATATAATGAATTTGTCGCGCCTTTCTCATACAAACCATCAAGTAGAAAGCATAACTGAATTGCATATTTTGTTTGACGTAGGACTTACGTCTTTTCTATTCCTGTATAAGCGCACCGTTCTAAAATTTCTGAAATCGCAAGCGTTACGCGGGTTTGGAGACTATGAACAATAATATCTCCTGTCTGGTCCACAGGAATTTTATGATAAGTATTTCATTCGGAAGGTAGCACATCAAAGCTGAATCCATGTTGCTAACTCAATTCATTATATTTCATGCCTTGACCTACCCCGGGGATGCTTGGTAAAAGTTTGTGTTTCCTGTTTCGAAATACTATCTCACAAGTGCTCACAATGCCCTCCACTCAATTTCAAACTACTTCTATTTTTCACAGCCTGCCGTGAGCTAACGGAACTATCAATACTTTCTCTTAACAACTTTGTTCTAGCAAAAAAAATGCTGTCTACTCCTAGAGCCTCATGGTGATGAGAAATTATTTCCTTCTCAAAAACAACATCATCATTATATTTGTTTAAACTAAATAAAAAATACTTAGAAGAAAAATTTCTGAACGCACAAAGCTATTGGTCGAAAATGACATCATATTTGCGCTACGCTCTGATTGGTTCATACTGCCACAGTAATCTTGCCAACAATTATGAAACATGTGGGATCAACCGAAGGAAGACCAACAATCAGTTCTCGTTGTGCATCCGTATGCGACAGACGTGTTCGGCGAGCACGTTGTAGAAAACGCCGCCCGTGAAAACAAGAAGACCAGATTCATCCCACACGGACAGAAGTTTTGTTGTATTGAACCAAAAATTATAATTGTTGAATTTAAGCAAAACATTTCTTTTGAAATTATATTGTATTTTATTGTTTTAATAAAATTATTTCATATTTTTTCAATGTAAGATTCTGTTTGTTTTTAATGAACTACTTTTCATTGTAAACTATTGTCGAAATTAAAATATATTTATTTTGAATCAATAATAGTTTATTTGAATTGAGTGTAAGTTAATGTTTTAATTCACAGATGTTATGCAAATGCAAGTTATAAATTTTAATGCTATGCTTTTTCCTTTTAGTAAACATATATTTTGTGTAAATCTTCACGAGTGTGTATGTTGAGTACATTTATACGAGTGTGCAGCGCAAGACCGCCATATTTGTTTTGATCTTGTGCAGTCATTAGAATTTATCTCGGGAATTACAGGTGATTGAATTACAGCTCCTGAAATTAGTTTTGTTTATGTTGTCTCAGTGATATTTAATTGTTTTCTTTTCTCTAACGAAATGATACAACATGAATACGTATAGAAACAAGGTGAAAGGCGCGATTGGAGAAGTGCATGAACTTGTAGTGGAAGAGGTTGAAGAAGGGACATCAGAAACTGTTCAACTCTTAAATTCTTTTGGAGTTTCAACAAACGTGATCGTTGCTTTACTAGGTAATAATATATTTCATTAATTGGTAGGTTACCCTACCTTTTTGGGATCCAAGCTGTGTAAGGGAACATCATGTAAACAATATTAATTCTAATTTACTTTTTGATAATAAGCCATAACAATTTGCGCGTTTTGCGAGCTGTTGTGTTTTGTATTTCAGCTTCTCAATACTTATGCCGCTTCGTTTGATTTATTTTTTTAATTTGTTGAGTGTTTTGCAATGCTTTTTTTTATTTGAGGTAATGCACAACTCATCATGTTGGCAATGCTGTATGCATTCAATATGCCTCCAAAACAAATAAAGTGTCTAATCTCCTCTTACCATCTCTGTCTTCCTATTTGAAGATAATCATTTATATAAAATGCAATTGAAATACTGAAATAAATAAGCTTCATTCTTTGATCTGGTTGAAATAGATAACGGTTACAACATAGAGACGTTGAAAATAATAGAGCGACAAGAGCTAGAAGAGCTAATACAACAGCCAAACCTTGCAGATCGAACGAAGCTTGTGCATGGCTTAAACAATTGGAGGAAGTCATTGGTAAATCCATTCAATCAATTTAAAAGAACTTTCATTACATTTATCATATTTTAAGGGTTTTGTGCCTGAGTCGTCGCGTTTGCCGAACTTGGGGCCGACAGAGGTACCACTTCGAGAGGAAGTAACAGCGACTTTATTGCTGGAAAGATCGTCTAAAGGAGTGCAGATTTTGACAACGTACAACCATACCAAAATCCTAACGAAGACGCAGAAACGAGCTGTGACTCACATCATTGTCGATGAATTTAAAGACAAATTTGGCACCCTCACTAGCACAGAACTGACTCGGCTAGCACGGGAACTACGATCTATTTTTCCGACAGAACCTGAAGTAAGTGGTTGAAACCCCAAAATCGCAAATTTGAAATTGTTACGATCCAAACAAGAATTACTTGATGTTCATGCAAATTACAATGGTGCCGCGGGTTTAGTTGTAATTGACATTTTCTGCCTGGCATACTTGATGAATCAAGCTTATCAATGCATTTGATCTTAAGTAACATTAGGAAACTCTCTTCGTCGACTTTCTCTTTGCGTTCCTACAGCTATGTAAAAACATGTTCAGGTATTTTCAATATACCGTACGGTAATAGAAAGTGTTATTAAGGATCCAATACGTCAAAAACATCAGCAAATATACAGTCGAGTTATTAGTACGAGACACTGAAGAAGTCTGCACATTGTAGACGAAATAGGCGTATCTGTCGAAGATAAGCAAAGGTAGTTGGAATTAAATGGAGATTACTAATTTTTCTTCTAATTTATAGTTATCAGCAAATAGTTTAATAGACAAACTATTAACGAAAGAGAAAGTCGACGAAGAGAATCTCTCAATGTTACTAAGCACCTAATGCATCGTTCAGCTTGGAATGTTTTATAAAGTTTACAGCATTTCTGGAATTATAATCATGAATTTTCTTTACTTTTCTTCATTATTGATTTATTTCTTATTCTCGTTCATGTAGCACTCTTGGTACCAGCCGACATTTCAAATAGTTAATAATAAAAAAGTCAAATTAGGGCGTTTGGCGAAAGGTGTATTGCATGACCGTAACGTGAACTACAGGCCAATAAATAGTTCAGTTACTAAGCAGGAATCTACAGCTGCAAAACAAAATTGTTCGACAGGGGAGCAGTGCAGCTTCTCAGATAAAGCGAGTAAGTAACACGTTTTACAAGAAGTATGTAAAATGATTTTGTTAGTATTACTAATTTATTTATTTTATCGTTTTTAGTTGAAGAATGCCGCCAAACAAACACGTGGATTCGACATCACTTAGATGAGTGGAACCTGGTTCAAGATAAGTGGGCTTCAACTTGCAGATTGCGATTATGGGAAGTATCAAAAATTGAGAACTTGGATTGCGTTAAAATCGTAGACCTATTTCCTGCCCTTTGTAACTCCGAAGGATATCAGTTGGTACAGTTGGACTTCAGTACTAAATTTAACTCGAAACAGGATCTCCTTTTTGAACGGTGGAACAACTTTCGAGATCGAGTTTGTTTAATATTTGAGGCTGATATTACTGATAGTGCTGGGAAGGTTATGCTGGAATTAATGAAAGACAATGAAATAAGTGAAGGTATGTATTTAATGAAGGTATGCGATTAACTACTTTATGTAATTTTTTTTTATGTTGCTACAGATTCCCGAGACTGGCTTACGACGACCCTCCTAATCTATGTGTTACCGCCACCAATACTGACACTTTCAAATAAGAAAAAATGGAAGCCCACGTACCAAGAAGCCCGTGACAGCTTCGTGATGTGGGTGAAATCCTTAAGTGAGCTTCAGACACAGATCGAAACGCTAAATATACGCTATCAAACCAAAGGAATATCGCCGTCACCTTTAGTAATAGTCGCGGCTGAGAATTTGGATGAACCGAGTGTATTTTTGGTGCATATCGGTGGTGTTTTCTATCAGCTTCCAACATTTTTAAAGGCATTGGATATTTGCTTTAAAATTTACAAAGCCTACGGTTTTCTGTACTCCCAGGAATCAGCTGGGGCTTGGAATTTGATTGGACATTGTTTGTATGGATTTCCGCCTGAAGCCAAAAATCAGTCTAAGGTTTTGTCCATAGCAGCCACCATTGCTGAAACAAATTGAAATGATTATTTGTCTAATTCCAAAGTGTCTGTGGCAGGCACCGTCAAAGGAACAATACTTTCGTCATATAAGATCATGATAGCCTCAGTGGTTACACTTGCGTATTTTTCGGATGTGATAGAAAATATTCGTCGCTAAAAACCTATCGAGAACATATCATCCGCATACATAACGATTCAATAGACAGATGTAGAGAAAATCAATTAAATGAAGCTATTCGTCCATCAACGTCCAATTCAGTACAAATCCCAAGAGTATCAAAACAACAACTTATAGAGTTAACTCAAGCTGAAAATAAAAAATTAGAAACACAGCAAGCAATAATAAACAGAGAATTAATCGATAACATGAGCAAATCTTGTATTAATCTTATGTTAAAATGGCTAAGCAAAGATGCTCTACCTAGAAAAACAGCATTTGAGATGCGAAGTGAAATCTCAACCTCAGTTATTGAGCCACTGATAAACATTATCGATGATATGTTTTTAGTAGGAATGATGACAATAGAATGCAAGAGCACAATTATTCAACTATTGAAAACATTTGATGTGGGCACTGAGTATCGTTTTCTAAAGAAATTAGAAAAAGAAGGATTGTATTCTCCACCGATTCTATTCACAATAAGCGAAGAACTAAGACCTGGAGTAATAGAATCTCAGCAACAAATGGTAAGTTCGATAGCCAACTATTAAATGAATATTTGGTTTAAGATACTTTGCACGCGTTTTCCAGGTTGTTGATCGGATTCAAGCTGTTCTATTACCCATTAAATTTATGCTATCCAAATATTTGGAATCAACCGAGGTTTTGGAAACTATTTTGCATAATCTAAATATGTCTAATGATGGAGTGTACAGAAGCTGTATAGACGGATCGATTTGGCAGCGGAAAATACAACAAATAGGCGAAGGAATTATTATACCACTCAACGTTTTCTTTGATGATTTTACCACCGTTGACACAACTTCACATCATGCAAGATCGACATCAATTTGTGGAATATACATGACCATCCCATGTTTACCTAGCTATCTTCTTGGAAGCCTTAGTAACATTTTATCAGTTGGTTTTGTTAAAACGGAAGATAGAAAAAAATACTCCACCTACCGTATTTTATCCAAGCTAATCGAAACACTCTCTGAATTAGAAACAACTGGTATAAGCATAGTTTATGAAGGAAATGAAATTAACGTTCGTTTTGTACTGGCATCTGTGTTAGGAGATAATTTAGGTGTCAACGGTATTTTGAATTTTGTTGAATGTTTTAGGGCCAATTATTTTTGTAGGATTTGTAAACGCAATCGAAGCGAAACCGAAACTGACTTTAAAGAATATCCCGAGTTTTACCGGTCGAAGAGCAATTACGATACTGATGTTCAATTGGCAGATATATCTTTGACAGGCATAAAAGGACCAAGTATCTTTAACGAAGTTCCCTCATTTCATGTGACGGACAATTTCTGTTTTGATATTATGCATGACATGTTAGAAGGAGTTTGTATGTATAGCTTGCAGCATAGTTTGCATTATTTCATTATTCAAAAAAGATTTTTAACTCTTAATGACCTGAACCATCGAAAAAATTTGTTCGTGTATGGAAAATTAAATTCAGCAAACAGCAAGAAATCAATTTGATGAAAAAACACCTGAAAATGACAGCAAATGAAACAAAAACTTTTATAAACTTTTTACCCTTAATTATTGGTCCTTTGATTCCTAAGGAAGATGAAGTATGGCATTTAATGTGTACTTTGATAAAAATTTTACATATAGTTCTTCTGAGAGAAATTCAGCCCGAAATGGTCAGTGAATTGAGAATTCTAGTTGCGATGCATCATAAACAATACGTAGAATTATTTCAAGACACGCTTAAACCTAAGCATCACAACCTTACTCACTACCCAACAGCGATTTTAAGAAGTGGTCCTTTGCGGCTACAATGGTCTATGCGATACGAAGCAAAACATAAGGAATCCAAGCAATATTCTAATGTTAACTGTAACAGACGAAACTCATGCTATTCATTGGCTATTAAGTCCTGCTTAAAATTTGTGTACAACTTAATGAACAATTCCTTCATATTACCCAAAATCTTATTTGATACTTCAAACACATCTCTGACTGAATTTCATTGCCGGGGTATTATTTATACAATAGGCACAATATTCGTAGTTCAGAAGGCAAAATTATTAGATATTTTCAAAATTTTGAAGATTTACACGCAGAGTGATGAATTGTTTTTAATTTGCGAAACGTATGGCCCAAAAAATTTCGATGATCATTTGCAGTCATTTGAGCTTATGAAAAAAACCCGGAAACGTAACCATATATGGTATATATAAATTCTTCACTAAGCCAATTAATTTACACGTTATAGAGAATAGGTTATTGCTAAGATGTTGTAACTTTTATAACTTAAACGATAATATTCCTGATATTGTTATTAGCTAAGAAATCACAAAGAGATGAACATTGTTAACAAACAAATCTAAAGGAATTTAATAAAAAGTGTCAAGAATAAAACAGCGATGCAGTTTTAAAAACTTACTGGTCTGCAAATCATGAAGAAAAGGTCCCAAATTTCCATTCCAAATTTTTTAAGAACAAAATATAAATAACATAAAAACAATAACAATGCTCTTATTAAATCAATCATTTTATTTTTATTCCTACTATATTTATTGATATTCTTTGAAAAATAAATATAATTGATATGACAAGAAATGTCTTATGAAAACAAAACAAAATATTTTTGCTGGTCCAGCTGTCAATTGTACAGCTAACGTCAGAACAACAAAAACTCTTGTAGATATAAAAAGATCTTTTTTAATTTTATAATCCATGCATTTTCAAAAAACCAAACATAAAATTGAAACATAAATAATTTATTTTGCGTCCAAAACAAAATGAAATTCTTATTGATTATACGTCGTATATTATTGGGCTTACAATTTTTTTTTTTGCGTGAACGTCACCTGCAGCTGGCCATCTGCAACGACGAGGAGCTGAAATTTTTGTTCTTCGGTGTGACCACTTCACACAACAGTGTCCTGCCAAACGTCCTGCAGCCCAAGGAGGGTGCACTGGCGAGCAGTCGTTGCTCATAAAAGCGTTGCTGCAGTTTGCTGTTGGTGCCGATGCCCCCACAACCTCGTTGCGAGTAACATGGCTGCTGAAGCTGCCCGTGACAAGACAAGAATCACTCATCCCACGTCACCTGCAGATGGCCACAACGATGAGGAGCTGAACGAAGAAAGAAAGCCCAAGGGGAATTGCAAACTATTTGTCCTCCGTCAAGTAAATCCGTCCTTTTCAGGACGACCAAATCAGTTTACTAACTAAAGAGTTTGTTTGGTTGAAATTTTCTGATGTGTTGTTTGTAATTCAGTTACCGTGTCACGGCTGAACATAGCATTCATTAAACGCCGCATCCCGGAGTATACCACAAAGAACGTTGAACAGATAACGAACGAAATTCTAGAAGGGATTATTCGAGCCGAGCTGCGACACGTCAGAGACCGACCATGTGGTTGATTTCGTTGTAGTTCCTAGTTGTGCATAGCGGATTAGTTGCTGGCAGCAGCAAGCAAATTAGGCATATATCTGTTAAGAAAATCCTCCGTCTAGCGTGCAGCAATTAAAACTAATTACTGTGGCAAAATGACTAAAGTTCGTCCCCTTTGACGCAATTTGTATCACACTGCCTTCGTTGGTTCCGCATTCTTTGGTGCAATAGCATCCGACGGCATTACCAGCTCTTAGCAGAAAATTTGATTCAGTCTTACGGTAGTGGTAGTGCTGTACAGAGCCAAATCTGCTGTAGGCGAGCGAGCACATGAGCACACTGATGGGTGCACTGGCGAGCAGTACTCATCCAGAAAGGTAGGTGCAGTTGGCTGTTTGGGCCGATACACCCATCAATTTTGCTTCTAGAAATAAGGTTGGTTAAGCATATGAGTTGATGGGAAAAAGCCACCCGTTATAACAATGGGACAAGAATTATCCCACGTCACCTGCAGTTGGCCACCCACACAGACGAGGAGCTGAACCAAGACTACCAAGAAGAAACCCCAAGTTCAATCGCGAACTATGTTTCTTTCCTGTCAGATACTTTTCAGAAAGTGAAATGTCGCAGCATTTGGCTGCAAGTATGTGACTAGAAATGAGAAAAATATTTCTATTTTCCATTTAATTCCAAGTCTGCACATTACGCGTATCTGTCAAGATGAGCAAAGGTAGTTGGAGTTGAATGGAAAATACTAATTTTTCTTCTTATTTCTATTTACAGGTATTCCACTAAACCGCTCGAACTCTCTAGGACTCATCATGCAAGTATGTGGTTCCATAGTTGTCTTCTACGCGTTAAAGATTGTGCCCCTCTCAACCATCGTAGAAAATACAACCGAGGCCGTATCATTATTAAAACCAAACGGTCCTTTTCAGGGGTGCCAAATGCTATCTAAAGAGTTTACAATAGAATTTTCTTACATATTTACTTTCCAATGCCGGTCTATGTTCAATTAGCTCTATTTTGACTTAGACGTCTATCGGCAATAAAAGACTTTGAATTCCCAAACAGACCACAACCATCTACAACGCAATAAGGATTATAATGATCATATCGACAGGATATACTTTTATGGTGCATTCTCGCTCCACCATTTCGGAAGTCAAACAGTTCCAGCAGCAAGGTTTGGAAGAAAAAACGTATAGCACCTCATCTACCGGATGCTGAAGCATTTTAACCCGATTCTGTCGTTTCCTTCCAAGCGATAAGGGAACGTCCATTAATTACGTCACGCAAAAATGACTTTTTTTAACCCCCCTCCCCCCCCTTGTCACGTGTTTTGTATGAACCTTTAAATTTTTTTTGTATGGATCGTTTTCCCAAACCCTTCCCCCCCCCCTGCCACCTTACTGCGTGACATAATAAATGGACCTTCCCTAAGCATTATGAACAGCTTCGTAAATGACATTTCCGAACGGATTGAAAGCGTAGCTGCCCGACTGACTTAAATCAATTGGCCAAATGTCTCTGGAAATTCAAACCGCCTTTCGATCATGCTGCCGGAAGAGCTAGCCAAACACGAGGTTTCCGAGAGAATGGAGCCGTGGCCAAGTAAACCAGCTTCATGACAAATTGAGGTGCTGGCAGTAGTTGTTCCCTTGAACCCAAATTTGCCCTTTTAAGGGCCACCAAAACAACTGGAAAGAGATTTGGCATGTCTTTGGGTGTGCTGGGTTTTGAGGTGGTCGATTGTGAACAATATCTTTTGTGTGCCGAAGCCGTAATGTTTCCGACATGTGTACATTTGGCAGTGTTGTAGAACCCGTATGCAATTGGAGGTGTATGAAACCTGCACATTAGGTAAAAGTGTCCCAAATGACTAATAACCTATTTGCACTACAGTGTTTATTACGTGACATAGATTATCTTAATATCATATGTCATACATATTATTTCCAGTGAAAGCAAGATGTATGAATGTAGATGCCAAGACAGGCTTTATCAAATAATTAAGGTTGTAGTGCGAACGTTTTGTGTATGGGAGTTAGATTTGGAACGAAACCAATTTCGACCACTCTTTAAACAATCAAGCGATTCAGATTGAACATTGCTGTGTAGTTCAACTTCACCTTTGCGCAGAACCCCATTTGGCTGTGCCTTATAGTTCTTCGTTTTATCGGATTATATTGCTGGAAGGAGATTCGCTTATTCCCGCAAGTTCGCGTAAGTACTACCTCAGGTACGGGTCTGCCCAGCCCTTTTTGGCCCTTGAAACAGCAGTATGTTGAATTTGAAACGGTAACAAAGCATTATTTTTTCTGTTAAGAGGAACCGCATGCAGGGCAAGGCCACGCTGGGATGGTGGCTCTTTACATTCATACATACATTCCAACTATACACAGGATTTTCAATTCCTCCTGGGGACTATTTTAAGAAAAGTAGCCCCCTCTTCTTTTTTTTTTTTTGCTTACAAATAAATGTATTACTCAATATAATGTTGATTTATTCTCAAGCTTTTAACTTACCTTAGCCGTTTCCTAATTGATTTTTACTTTTACAAAAATATACTTCCTGGAGCAAAAACAACCAAAAATGATAAATGACTTTTATAAATAACTGTTTCTTTCTATCTTGAATTCATCTTCTTCTTGACACTATACACCCTACGAGGGGCATCAACCTGTTCCTTCTAACATTCAACACTTTCATATGGGCGGATCGTCATGTCATTATAGGATACGAAGCGAGTGTGAAAGAGTTAGTTGATTTGTTCTGTAATACCAATCGTGCCTTGGCATGGCTAACTAACAAACGTTAATGCTGAATTTCTAAATTATTAGGATACGAAAGTGATCTCATTCGATTGGCTTGCATATTCAAAAGCTCAATAGAGTCGAGAATCGTTACAGTCGTTACTTCTCGATAGCAGGTTGGTGTTCATCAGTTAACAATGGCATCTTCCGTAAATTTCTTGAAATACAAAATCTAACCATGTAAGCTTCCAATTCAATCTAGTAGGAGCGCTTTTGGCTGTGGTAGATTATTAGGTTGCCTGAAAAGTACATCTAATATCAAACACGAAAACATTTTTTTTTTTGCCAAATTCGGTTTTATTTCTTAACATACTCTTCTTTTCGGTCAATACAGCAAGTCCAATGATTTTCTAATTTTTTTTCATCCCATCCGAATAGGACTCCTCCGTATCCTTCAAAGTAGCCATTGGTTCGTCGGGTGAATACTGTGGATAGGGAACCAATTGATACCGAATTTCATTCAATTTTGTTTGAGCAATTGAGGATGAATGAGCAGGTGCATTGTCGTGATGATAGAGCACACTTTTTCTCTGCAAATGCGGCCGTTTTTTTCTGGACTTCATCCTTCACGCTCCAATAACGCTGCATAGTATGCGCCTGCTATGGTTTTACCCTTTTCAAGATAGACGATGAATATTACACCTTGCGCATCCCAAAACACGGAGGCCATAACCTTTCCCACCGATTGTTGAGTTTTCGGGCGCTTCGGAGCACTTTCGCCCGGTGAAACCAACTGTTTTGCCTGCTGCGATGACTCCGGTGTGTAGTAATGGATCCAAGTTTCATCCATGGTTATGAGTCGGCGCACAAACTCCTTAGGATTGCATGTAAACTTGCTCAAATTATCCTGAGAGGTTGTAACACGAATGCGTTTTTGGTCCATTGTAAGCAAACGCGGTACCTATCGCGCCCAGAGCTTCTTCATACGCAAAACGGAATGTGTTGTCAACTCCTTCCATTGAAATGCCTATAGCCTATAGCCAATAGCTCTCTCAATTTCACTTTTGGATCCTCCAATACTATATCATGGAACGCGGTGCGTCAACGGTGCTCGTACGGCCATAACGAAAATCAGCAAACCATGTATGAATCGTTTGAATCGACGGAGCAGAATCTGTAAAATACTTATCCAGCTTTGCTTTGGTTTCGGCAGCCGTTTTCGTTCCTAGAAATTTGTATTTTATCAAAACTCGAAACTCGGATTGTTCCATTTAAAAAAAACTTGATGATTGGTCTTTTCTCATTGTTGTCACTCATGAATGCGTGGACAGAAATGGCTGAAATTTTGACAGTCGTCATTGAAGGAGTGAATTTCAGAGAAAATGGCTCATATTGGCGATTACCAACGCCATCTGTAGGAAAAAGGGACTTTTCAGGCAGCCTAGTAATGAGACAAGTTTCCAAGGTCGTCAAATTCAAGGTAGAAGCCATTGTTTACGTTTGTCAGTCAAGCTTAGCAAGTTGTTAGATGACCAAAATTGTCAAAATCATGTAAACTATTTTGAATCTACATGTGGTTGACCCGATGCAGATCCTCTGGTCGCTTTAGATGAGTTGTTCGAACGCCTCGAAAATTAGTTAAAAGTGGCTATGATTTTACGCAACGTAGCGGATTCGTTCGATAGTCTCGAGATGGCTTTAGAAAGTCGGCCTGACGCCGATACTACACTCGATACCGTAAAATCGAAACTGTTGGACTGACTGCACGTATCAATGGTAGCTACTCCGTGATTGGTCCGAATCAATGAACTAAATTTCTTTAATAATCAATAACGGCGCCGGCCACGTAATTGCAATCAGGGGGGAAAAGGGAAGGAAGTTGGTGTGACCTCTACTGTTTAGGGATGCCCATCCAAACCCACTATCCTTATCCCATAGAGATTGCTGACAGCTCGCTTACCACCACAAACATAGCCGACGGTCGGTTTGTGATCATTCCAAAACTAAAAAAGAAATCAAACAAAACTGATGTCCCTCTCCATCACAACAATACTAATAACAATAACGGAGTTTTGAGATTACACATGCTATGTATAAAAATTACTCAACTTCGGCAGCTATATGAAGCTCTCAAAGAGATGGGTGATTTCAAAATATGCATAGTATTTAATCGAATTGGATTAGTTGGGTACTTTTAATCCATCAAAAAACTAAACATCCATTTTGACATACAGACGTAGTTTCCACTTATGGGCAAAACGCTTTTACCCACCTTGTGGGTTAGTCCACTTATTTCCAAGGTGGGTGAAAAATCACCAATTTCTGAGTTCTTTGATTCCTCCGTGAAAACAAACTAAGTAAACAAAAGCCGACGTAGCTTATGTGATCATTCTAAAAAGTGATCGGCCGACCAGAAAAAATATAGCTTCCTGGAATTTTGCACTTTTTCCACTGGGTGCAGCAATCTCTATATGGCATTGCTCGCGGTCACTGGATAGGGAAGAGTAAAAAAGAACACAAAATAAGAGAAAAGGGAGAAAGCACTAGTAATTCGCAACATGCGACACACAGGTAAGTTATTCATGGTTACAACCAGAGCCGTATCATTATTAAAACCAAACGATCCTTCTTAGGGCCACCAAATGCTATCTAAAGAGTTAACAATAGAATTTTCTTACATATTTACTTCCCAATGCTGGTCTATCGTTCAATTAGCACTATTTCGACCTAGACGTCTATCGGCAACAATAGAGTTTGAATTCCCAAACAGACCACAACCATCTACAACGCAATAGGGATAATGATTTCCAGGTGGTCGATCATATCAACAGAATATGCTCTTATGGTGCATTCTCGCTTCACCATCTCGGAAGCCAAACAGTTCCAGCAGCAAGGTTCGGATGAAGAAAACGTACACGGAAGAAACAAAGTACCCTTAATTAAGTTCATTTCACCCAGCTCTGGAGTTCGGTGCGGGAGGCCAAATTTGAGTATATGCCATAGTACTCAAATTTGTGTAACTGTATCCAAAGTTTATGGTGGGTAAATTTAACCTAATGCAATAAAACTCATAAAAACCATAAAAAGAGCACTTTTCCGCCCGGTTAGTTAGCAAATGTTATACAACTTTTAAAAT
The DNA here is from genome assembly GCA_034211315.2 of Aedes japonicus. Classification (NCBI taxonomy): domain Eukaryota; kingdom Metazoa; phylum Arthropoda; class Insecta; order Diptera; family Culicidae; genus Aedes; species Aedes japonicus. Next base: position 19,213 of record JASCZW010001734.1, read on the forward strand.
AAAGTGCATTTCTCGTGATGATAGAATAAAAACATAAATTTATTTCATAATTTTATGGATTTTGTTTGTTTCTTAATTTCCGCAATTTTTAACAATAACGGCTAGTTCAATACCCAAACGTATTTATTGTTTTACGGTTCTTATATCTAATATACTTCAAATAATAAAGGTATGCAAACGACTTCCATTTTTACTCAAAAATGAGTTGTCAATGAAGTACTCACCCATTGAGCAATGTTTACCTAATGTGCAGAATCAAATTTACCCATCTCGCCAGTTCAACAGCACTCAATTTTAATTTTAAAAACACTCAATTCTAGGTACTTTGTTTCTTCCTTGTATAGCACCTCATCTACCGGGCGCTGAAGCATTTTAACCCGATTCTGTCGTTTCCTCCAAAGCTATAAGCATTATGAACAGGTTCGTAAATGACACGCTGGGATGGTGGTTCCCTTCATACATACATACATTCCAACTATACACAGGATTTTCAATTCCTCCTGGGGACTATTTTAAGAAAAGAAGCCCCCTCTTCATCTGGGCTGTTTGATGATATTACATTCCAATATACATTCCAATCTTTAAGAACCTTGAAATTTCTGACCCTCTTAAACGGAATGTTCTAGCAATGCTTCCTGAAAATCTCGATAATCAAAAAACAAAATAAAATCATGTGGAGTCAGATCAGAACTTCGTGATTCCCATCGAGCTCGAGTTAGACAACATAATGTACTGATCTGAAATTCATGAAACTTAATTTTTTAATTTGAAAACGTTCAATTCAAAAATGATAGTATCAGAAAACTATTGTTTTGTAGACTGTATTCAGAATTTGCTCCACAGAAATCCCATCCAAAAAAAAATTAATTTCAATTAACATCGAGTCGACCACGAGTTATCGGTTTGATCCGTATTTTTTTTTAATATCCGTATTTTTTTTAATATTTAATAAAATCATGCCCCTGTAAAGTTTATTCGGTTGATCATGAACCAACAGCATCATCGAGCGGATTGAAAGCGTAGCTGGAAATTCAAACTGCCCCTCGATCAAGCTGCCGGGAGAGCTAGCTAAACACAAGATTTCCGAGCGAACCGAAGCCATGGTCAAGTAAACCAGCTTCATGACGAAATGAGGTGGTGTTAGTGGTTGTTCCCCCGAACCCAAAATGGCCCTTTTTAGGGCCAACAAAACAACTGGAAAAGGAAGTTGACATTTGTTTCGGAAAGCAGGAGGCTGGGTTTCGGGATAATCGATTGAGAAAAACATCTTTCCTGTGCCGAAGCCATAATGTTTTTGACATTTGCACTCTTAGCAGTGTTGTACACACATAGGCGTAGTAGAAAGCGTTTGCAATTGGAATTGAATGAAACCAGCTTCTTGAGTAAAAGTTTCCCAAACAAACAAAACTCATTCGCACTGCAAGGTAATTTACTTTATATAGAGTATCTTGATATCATATGTCATACATATTATTTCCAGTGACAGCAAGATGAATGAATTTAGATACCAAGACAGGCTATGTCAAATAATTAAGGTTGTAGTGCGAACGTTTAGGAAGGAAACCAATTTCGGCCACTCTTTAAACAATCAAGCGATCTAGATTGCACATTGCTTCGTAGTCCAACGCCAACTTTGCGTACAACCCCATTGGGCTGTCCCTTCTAGTTTTTCTTTAAAACAAAAGAAGCGTTGCAAGATTGCGAAGTTCACTTAGCTTCACCCGTCGAACGAAGAATATACAATGGCGTTGTAATGTATTAAAACGTTTATAACAATGGTAGACCAAAATTGTCATCAAGAAGATGTTGTTTCTTATTGGCGTGATGTTCAGTCTGAAACTAGTTCGTCACGCCAGAGCGACGACCTGGACTCTACATATCAAACCCATCCACACATGGGCCGGGAACAAACTGCTAGCAGCAGATTGGATCGCAAAACTGCTAGTGGAAAGTCCGATGGTAACGAAAAAGATTCGTTTTTCGGTTCATCCAGCTCCATAAGGCACCTCTACACCCAACCAGCAGACAAGAAAGCCCGCGTGGAGAACGATTCTCACGACAAGCGAGACAGGAGCAACGAAATGTCCAAATGGCCGACTTCTCCAGTTACAACATAGCTTCTATAAACGTCAACAATATAATGAACGTAAGGAACATTGACGGTCTCCGAACCTTTGTTCGATCACTGGAGTTAGATGTTGTTTTCATCCAGGAAGTAGAGAATGCGCAGCTCTTCCTCCCGCGTTTAAACGTTGGCTGCAATGTGCATCTGGCTAGGAGGGGAACGGCGATGGGACTAAAGGACCACATACATTCTCGTATGTGGAGTAGAGCTTAGGTGGCCACCTGATGGGCTTAAGGGTGCAAAACATGACTCTGTGTAACGTCTACGCGTCGTCCGGGACAATTTTGCGTACGGAAAGACAACGTTTTTTCAACAGCACGATTGCATATTACCTTCATTTCTATACACAACACGTCATCCTATCTGGAGATTTTAACTGCGTGCATCGTCCGTGCGACCCAACAGGACCAGGAGACCTAAAGATGGCTTCAGTTTCACAATGTCTGGCTGGCACAACGTCAGTACTGGGATTTGCGCACAACTGCGGAGTCTGCAACACATGTGTGTTTCTTTACGGACCACAAAGCTCCTACAGGGCAAATCTGTGTTCCCCATCTTGGTCGTGAACAAGAAGGCGATTCCTTGTCCCTCCACCCTCACCTTTTGACTGCCAAAAACATAGAGGAGTTTCGTGTTCTGTGGCAGTTTTTGACCCGCCAGCGAAGAAATTTCCCCAACTGGTGGCTCACATGGGTGCAACGAAAAATAAAATTGTTTTTCCGGTGGAAGACCCGTGAACCTTTCATAACCTACAACGGGAACACCATCGCCTGTACACGCTGCTACGACTAGCGTATGATGGGTATTACCAGAATCCCACCATGTTGGTTACCATAAATAGCGTAGCAGCGCAAATGCTTACGCTAAAACGGCAACTTACACAAAACTTAATGCGGCTCAATGAGACTTGCGGGGGAAAACATGTCAACATTCCAGTTGAGTGATAAGAGGCGGAAAAAACATCGAAAACTTTCTGTATGAACGAACGAGGGATCAGTATTCAGTGAAAGAGGTGAGGCAGGTGCAGAGAGAACGTTTTAAAAACGAGAGAGTCGTACCCGAGAACGATGAAGCAAACGCTGTCCTTATGGCAGAGATCAGTGAGACGAGTTAAAAAATGCCAAAATCGTCAGGCAGCGACGGTCTGCCGGTTGGATTCTATCTACGAACATGCCATTTATAGGAAACGCTACTTTGTTATTAACGAAGCTATGACGAATGAGTTTCATTCGGAATTCCCCGATGGCACAATCGTGTTCGTCAAAAAGATTGGAGGAGATGGGACAGCGAGAGCATATCGCCCGAGCAGCTTGCTCAACGTTGATTTCAAAATTCACAACCATGTGACGGAGGTCCGTTTAGAGTGTCTAATGCGGAGCTATCGAAATCTTGAGCGACGCACAAAAATGTGGCAACGACCGCTCTTTTTACCAAACTACACTTTCTCTCAAGGATCGTGTTCTGGGTTCCGGGACACTGTGGCATTGAAGGCAATGAAAGGGCAGACGAGCTTGCTAAACAAGGTCCAAATGCACAGTTTATTGGCCCAGAACCTTTCTGCAGTATATCATATTGTGCCATAAAAATGGAATTAAAATCTTGGGTCTTGAGCAAAGGGTGATGACCAATTGGTTGGTCACCACTAAGTGTTTTCAAACGAAAAGGTTTATGATTCCAAATGTAACAATTAGTAAAAAGCTTCTGGAGCTCAATAAGATTGTTCTTTGTACCTATACTAGCCTAGTAACCGGACATTGCCCGAGTAGATATCATTTAAAAAAACTAGCAGAACCTTTCAAAATTTGGAATGCAGCACCGAGCCAAGTAGTGCAGTTTTGACGTAGGACTAACGTCTCTCTTTTCTATTCCTGTATAGGGGTGCCGCTCCAAAACTTCTGAATTCAACCGCGTCACGCAGGATTGGAGATTTTGAACGACAATATCTCCTCCCTGGCCCACAAAAATTTTACGATAAGTACACTGATTGGCAGTATAAAGTGCTCATCTCATCATTTTTTGAATTTCTCTCATTTATTTGGTTCAAATTAGTCTTTTGAGCTGTTGTTTTTCAAATTCTTTCCAAGTTTCTGTTACGAAATAGTAATAAAAAAAGACCTCGACTTGAATAAAATAAATCAATTCGTGTTGAAGAAAAACTGTGACAAAATAATTGCCCACTTCATTTTGGCTCCCGGGAAGTTAAATTTAAGTAAAAAAAAATCATTTTAATAATTTATGTGTCTTTTTTTGGCCTTAAAGACCAGCTGCAGGCACTTTGGAATGCTCTTTGGTCTTAGCAGCATGCTTTGGGTCGACGTCCTGCTGAAATACAATTTCTCTTCAACACCCGTCTGGATCAGCGAAACCTCCAGATTTTCTCGCTTTTTCGATGGTGATGTAGGAATCTTCCGTTATTATCCCATAAATTTTCACGAAGGTACCCACTCCACTCCACGAAAAACACCCCCAGACCATCACATTTCCTCCTCCATGCTTCATGCTGCCTTGTATTTGGTGTTTCTGAAGCTCTTTACTCGATCTGCACCACACACGAACCCACCACTTTCGATTAAAATGCTTGAATTTTGATTCATTCGTCCAGAGAACCATTTTTCAGAACTCTACGGGCTTATCATGCATGCTATCAGCATTCTCAATAGCAAACCTGAGCCGTTTGGTTTTGCTTGCCTTGCTGATAAGTGGGCGCTTATGGGCAACTTTGTTAATCAGTCCCTGTGATACAAGACGACGGCAAACAAAGGGCGTAGGGACCACCAAGTGGGCTAGGCAGTCCCCGTGTGAAAAGACACGACCAGCTCCAGCGGCGCTAAGCCCAGGGCCAAAGACGCGACATCCAGCTCGAGAGTTGACTCAAGCGCCGAAGGGAACCCGAGCAGCAGGACCCCGACGACAACAACTATTGTTAACACAGAAGCAGACGCTAGTGCTAAGAGGAGGACGAGTGACGATCCCAAGGGTGGCTGGGACAGCCACTGGACCGAGGTTCGAAAAAAGGGGAATAAAACCAAAAACGCAATTGAAAAGTGACAGGTGGCTGCATTCGTAACCGCGGAGAGGCCATCATCGTATAGACCGAGGCATCGAAATACTCCGAGGTCTTGAAAGCGATGCGCGGCCTAGGCACCGATGTGACCCTATGTGTAGACAGTAATGTTTGCTAGAATTAAAGACACGAAGAGAAAGTGTTGATAGTTCCGTCAGTGTATGGCAGGTTGTAAACATTGAATAGAAGTATTAAAAATTGAGCGAAGGGCTTTGATATAGTATTACTCGAATCAAGGACGCATTCTTTGCCCTACTTTACCAATGCGGGGTAGGTCAAGGCACGAACGAATCGTGACACGCTTCACATATTTTTATTTTTTGAGGATATCCATATATGCACGAAATGTTGAGTGTCCATTGCGCATCAGGTTGTTTTTCTTGCTAAATTGTGAATGTGGGTGTGGACCTATGAATTTCTCTTAAGAAAGAAAAAACATTTGTTTATTGGAGCACGAGATCTTTTTTCGTTTATTTTTAAGTTTTTCTCAAACTAAGGTGGATACAATGGGGATGCAGAAAATATCTTTGTGACATCATTTTATTTTTATCCAAAGCCATCAGGATCTATAAAATCATAACCTATGGCAGTGATGACGTTAAAAGTCAGGATACTCAATTGATTTAATGAGTCATTTATAACAATTTTATATTGATACTTTTTTTACTGCGAAAATAAACTAACGAAAGTTTAAGTAAAATTTACTTATTGCAAAATATTAAGGATTCTTACGTAAGTCGAAAAAAATTGGACAAATTTCAAACCACTTTATTTTTGTGAAACAATTATTATAACATTTTTTCTTTGTAAAATAACATTTGTTTGTTTATTGATTTAAGTGCTTAACAATTTGGACCAATTCGAGCAGCGTAGATTGATTTTTAATAATATTTATGTTTACATTTTTCGGAGCTCATTCTTGGTTTCATTGATCAGATGCTTCACTAGTTTTCCTGTTTTGATATGATGACATAATATTACAGAATGATTTGGCCCGATTGTGAGTTGAGCCAACTGCAACGAAATAATTGACAACCTCTGCTCTGCTCCAATCAGAATCAGTGGGGTTGTGTATAAAACACGACCGGTTGATGTAGACTACGTTAAACCGTTAGATGCATTCATATGATCAACATGTTAGATTAGTTATATTGGTTTCATAGCGGACCATAGCAACGCAGATACTGTTCTAATTGGAAGTTGGATCCGCAAGAACGAATGACTAATTAGTTTAAGTCCTTCCTAAATATCAATAAACTTCGCTATGGGTGGTGGTAAAATAGTAAATTATGCCTTCAGTATTTGCACTTTGTCAAGTAGGTTAACCTCTTGATTTAATTTCCTACCTCGAGTTGAAAACCCTTCTCCCAACCAGTAGTTAGCAAACATACCTCTGGCTGCTTTCAATTTCGCCCGATAACAACGAGCTCGTTCGGCATCGGTACATGTTCGTTTCAGAGCATTTGTATGATCTTTACGCGCTACCAAAATTACACTAATTATCACTTTCACACTGTTTTTCAAAATTCATTTCTTCCTAAAGGGAAAACTCTAACCAACGCGAATCGTTATCTTTAAAGAACAACTGTTTATAGCATGCTTCGGAATGTACAGTATGTCCCATAAAAGAAATGCGAAAGTTTTCGATACTTATTTGTGGGTAGCTTCAAACATTATTTTTACTGTTTTAATGCGTCTGTTTAATCATCTGACTGTATACTCTGAGACGTTGTAAACAAAACAGTGGTTCGCGAGCAACAAAGTCGCTGCTCGGTGCTCGCCCAAAAGCCCGTAAAACAAATTGCATCGATTGTGGGATGCCAATTGGCTACCGTTTACCATGTCCAACATTCATTCCTTGATGGACCACGTCCACGAAAACCGGAAAGTAGCCGTCCACGGTCCGCTAGCACACTGAAGGTCATCAGATCAGTGAGAGGCAAAGTGAGGCAAAATTCTATCAGATCGATCCGGAAATTGGCTAAGGAAGCCGATATTTCAAAAACTACCATGCAACGGTTGGTCATGGATGACTTGAAATGTTCGTCCAGGGCAAGAATAAAGCGCCATCTTGTAACGGACCGAATCAAACAACTACGGCCGGAGCGCTCGAAACGTTTACGTTTGGTGTCAGCATTAAAAAAAGAAGCGTACCTGCCACATGGCAGTATGAACCAATCAGAGCGTGGCGCAAATATGATGTCATTTTCGACGAATAGCTTTGTGCGTTCAGAAATTTTTCTTCTAAGTACTTTTTAATTAGTTTGAACAAATTTAATGAATTAAGTTAGCAACACGGATTCAGCTCTGATGTGCTACCTTTAGAATGAAATACTTATCGTAAAATTTCTGTGAGCCAGACAGGAGATATCATCGTTCGATATCAAACTTAAGAACGGTGCCCCTATACAGGAATAGAAAAGAGAGACTAGTCCTACGTAAAAAAAAATATTCTTATAACAAATCGAAAGCATGAGGTACTCTATGGTTTATTTGGGACCAAAGACTAAAACAGTGACTTTTAAATGGCTATAACTTTTTACCCGTTCTATTGAAATTTTGGGTGAAATTAGTTCAATAATATTTGTTTACGCTGCGTTAGTCTCACTAGTAGATGTGCAATCGTTGCGAAGATGGAGTCGGAAGAACAGCAGCGGCGCACAGAAATTTTGCGCGCGTACCTCGAAAATCCGGATCATTCTCATCGTGCCATCAGCAGGAAGCTGTGAATGGTAAATTCAATGGTGTCTCTTGTTTTAAATCGATGCCACGAACGTTTGACCATCGATCGGAAAAAAAAGTGACAAAAATGGATCTGCGTATAGTGTTAAGGATTACAAGTGCGTAGTTCAAGCTTTCAAGAGGAATCCCAACAGTTCAGTTCGAGATGTGGCGAAGAAACTGAATCTAACCAAAACTATCGTGCTAGATGCGAAAAAACGTGAAAGTCCAAAGGCGCTTAATCGCGATGAACGGCGAGAATACGGTGCACAGAGGCTCTACACCCAACTGTTCCGGGGCTCCAGTTTTTCACTGCTCAGCATAAATTCGATGTTCCTGAGGACGTTAGAAAGCAGAAGATGGCAAAGTTTGCCAAACAAATATATGATTTGGCAAGCGATTTGCTCGTGTGGAAAGTGGAGCACCCCATTCGTGACAACTGGAAAGGTCAATGGGCAGCTGTACCTAAAGGAATGCCTCCAAAAGCGTCTACTTCCTCTTCTGAGGTCAAAAAATGGTCCAACAATTTTCTGGCCGGATTTAGCCTCGTGCCATTACTCTAAACAGGTTTTGGAGTGGTACAAGGCTAAGGAGGTCAATTTTGTGCCGAAGCCTCTCAACCCCCCCAACTCACTGGAACTGCGGCTAATTTCAAAGTAGTTGGCCATCATGAAGTAGGCACTTTGGAAGCATCCTAATTAAATGCAATCGGAGGAGGCTATGAAGAAAAAATGGATTGTACAGGACTTTATGAGTAGTGTAAATAATAAGGTTCGTGCATTAGGTTCGGACATAGAATAGAAATTGAATAAAACAAACTGAAAGTTTGAAGATGATTGGTTCAACGGTCTAGTTTTCCCGAGTATTTGTGTGTGTCGCAATTTGATTCCGTACACCCTTCAGTTTCCTTGTGATTGGTGGTGGTAGCAACAATGAATATGAAACAAATGGTTTGGAGTTGTTTCATAGCATCGTTTATGATAGGACCTGTCAGTCGCAACAACGTCAGGACATCAGATACAATTTTTGGCACTTAAAGTGTGTTATGCAAAAAACCGTTGAAGCATGGAGAAAGCATTATATCATATTAAAATATGGGGTCAAGGCATTGTGGCATGAATCAAACGTCGGCAAGATGTGTTGAAAGAGAGAGAGAGAGAGATTAACTCACTCAAAGTCATCCCATCACAGGTGCACACTTTCACTCTGTCTATTTACCATATCATCTGTGAAGGTAGAAATCTCACGCGCCAGCGTACATAAGTGCGAAATGGCGTCTCTGCACAGAGACAACCCAATGAGGTTATACGCATAGGTGACGTAGAACTACTTAGCAAGATGTTATGAGTGATATAATCATTTGTTTCAATATTTCGTGACGATCGCCTTTCGTCAAATTATTTGGTAATATATTTGGCATGCTGCTCTCCACATACATTTGGTTTATGTTTGCGCTTCGAAATAATATAACGTTTGCATTAAAAGAAAAAATAGGATAATACATGGATTTGCCTTCACCCGCACTGACGAAACTACCCATGCAGCATCAATCATCGTAACCCATGAGTCAGCAGACCACTGGCAGCCTTATCAGTCGAACTCTCAACCGTGATGGCAAAAACAGTAAAGCAACTCCGTTCAGAAGTGTGCGCGATTCAAAGAACGGCGCCCGCCGCGTCGAAAGCAGACATCACGTGGCACTTTGTGGACGCCGGATACGCCCTGTTCCGGCATCCACAACCATCTTGGTACTATTAGACAACAATCAGAGCACCGAAAGAAAGCCAGCGTTTCCGGGCGGCCGACGACCCTGAGCGATGAGAAGCTCCAAAGATGCCGAAGAGGAAGACCGAGGGAAAAGTGGCTACATCGCTGCGTGCGCTTGGCCGGGAGGTCAGTTCAACTGGCCAAACAGTGAAAAAGTACCTGGCGAACATGAACATACATGTCAGGAAGCGAAAGTCGCGTCCGCTGGTTTCGAAGCTGTAGGCAATGACGCAGCGGCAGCGGCTGAATAAGATGGTCAACTCGATATTTCCGGCGATGCGATGGACTGACGAGACCTATCGCACCGTGGATGGCAACGACTGGCAGGGTACTTCGTATTTTACTTCCCCCACGAAGGAAGTGAGCTCCGAGGTGAAGTTCATTTCACCACAAAGTTCCCCAAAGGTGCTGCTGGCTGACGATCGCCTGACAATCAGCGGAAGTGGATGTCAAAGCCGCTCTTCTTTCGCTCGGACTGGCCGTGAACGAGGAAGTTTATAGTACGAAATGCCTGCCGGAGGTTGCGTCGTTCATTAAGAAATAACATAAGGGCGGAGACGCGGTGCTCTGGTCGGATCTGGCGTGTGCCCACTCACTCAGAAGTGACCGTTGGAGGAGATGGGGCGGCTGACTATCCATGTGGACCCAAGTCGGCGAACCCGCCCAACGTCCCCCAGCTGCGTTCATCGAGAATTTCTGGGCCAACCTGAAGCGTAAGATCTACTCCAACAATTTTGTCGCGAAAACTGAGGAGGAATTGATAAATAAAACGAAGAAAGAACTCAAAAACATGCCTATACGCATGTTTTCGTCCGCCATGGCGAATGTTCTGGTTAACTGTCGAAAGGCCGCTCGCAAGGGCGTAGCATTTTTTTGCCAGTCAGCTTAAATAACTACCTTCCATGGGAAATTTATCAAAAGCAATTATTTGTCCTGCCTTTTTTTCTATCACCATCCGAAAAAAGTCCATTTTTTTAATGCAAACGTTGGAGACCATTTAAATGGCCGAGTCGTGTTTTAAATTGTACAAAAGATTTAAGGTATGCGGCGAAGGAAAATCTGAAACTTTTTCTACCACCGCTGGGCTTCCAATTAACAAGATTTTGGATCGGTATCTTAGATATATTCCAATCCAAACAAACTGGAAAAATCAAATTGGTCGTCCTAAAAAGGACAGATTTTAAATGGTCAATGTTCGATCGATCTTATTTGGACCTGTCGTATGGCCTGTTCACATGTTTACTAATATGACTAGCGTCATATTTGCCAACTGACTCGTTTCATGTCATACTTGCTTACATTTGAAGTGATAGGAAAATACTTGGTAATTACTCTGTAAAACGAAATTATACGACATCATTTTGAATTTGTGTTATTTTAAATACTTTAATATTAAATATCAATAGTTTTAGTTATTGGCATCGATGCGTAGATTTTGAAGATGTTTGGAGAAAACGACTGAGATATTAACGCTTAAAACCAGACCGCTTTTGTAACGATCGCAAATGGATTTTTTTAAATTGTACCCTGTATAGAAAACAATGATGTAGTTCTACGTCAGAAGCTGTGTAGAACAATATTGCGTTGGAAATACGTGAAATATAATACAAAGCAACATACCAAAAAGGCGTATAATCTTTTATGTTTCGAGTATTTCTTTTTTTTCTGAACTACTTCTGAAAGACGTCTTACAACCATTCGCATTTCACGATTTGAACTTACCATGTGGCACTGATTGATAATTTTATTCATCACGTCAATGTCAGAAGTTCATGTCCAGATTTACATCATTAAGCCACGATCACGCAATCACGCCATCGCCAGTCTCGACCCATCGTCAATAACACCAATTTGTCCGAATTTTCGTAATTCCTTCCCAGAGCATGCATAACTAACCACAGTGTAATTCGATTCATCATCCTTCAGGTCGTTCGACGCCCCTTGGAAGGGATATTAATTCTATTATGTAGAACTTTCTCGCACCTCTCACTAATCCGTTTTCTTTATTTCTTTTTCCACCTCCGATATCTCCAGCATATGGACAATGTCGTTGAACTGCACAACAAGACGCCCATCTGGAACGACGAGACGCAATCGTACGTGCTAAACTTTCACGGCCGGGTCACGCAGGCCTCGGTCAAGAACTTTCAGCTGGTGCACGACTCCGATCCGGAATATATCGTGATGCAATTCGGGCGGACATCGGACGATATTTTCACCATGGATTTCCGCTACCCGCTGTGCGCATTCCAGGCGTTCGCCATCGCCCTGAGCAGCTTCGACGGCAAGCTGGCATGCGAGTAATTCGTCACCGGGTGTGTGTGTATTTGTGTGTGTGTGCGTGTGCGTGTGCGACGGTGGGAAAAGGGTTCTTTCTTGTAGGTTTTAATTGGAATTGGTGCGTAAACATGCCGCACGTGGTTGGAGAAGAAGAAGAAGAAAAAACACGAAACTTCATCAGGTAACAAATTAGTAAAGTGAAACACTTGATTAGAAGCGAACACATTAGAAATGCCACACGAAGACGATGGCGGTCTTCTGAGGGTCTCTCAAATAGAGCAGCAGTAGTAGTAGTAGGTGACTAGTTTAAACTGCAAGTCGATTCAATTGGAGTGTGTTAGCTTAAGCCGAAACTAGATCAAAACAAAGATTTCTACGTATGGTTTAATGTGTTTATAAGAAATGAGGCGCTTGATAGGAAGCGATAAAAAAAACTTAAGTTCAAGCTAGGAATTTAGGAAAAAATAAGCAGGAACCTGTAAAGAGCTTTGATTAGTAGTAGATTATTAGACACAAAATGAGAGAGTAATATTTATTTTTAATTTAGGAATATGGAAATGATTAAATGGAACAGCTGAAGTCGAGCTATAGTGATTGATTTGAATCTTGTGCTGTGTGAAGAAAATTGATCAAATGCGATCGAAACCGGCAACGATCTACTTTATATTTAGAGAAGTTCGAGAATTTATCTAAATATTCATATGTGCCTTTGTTAGATATTATAATTGCATTGAAATTCAGGAGATTTGAAATCCACTATTTGTTCTAACAGCAGAAGCTTATTAGGGACATTGCCTTAGCTAGGTTCGATAAAAGCTAAAAATTTCTTCAAACTTCATGCGTGACTGGAAAGCTGCATAAAGCATTTTAAACCAGAGAGTTATTCTAGACGAACATTTCAACAAGTCTTATCTGCTTTGATCGATCTTCATAGTCAATCATCTCATTTGTCAGTTATCTACTGGTTGATTTCTCGGATTATAATCTTTAAGTTGTTATGTACTTATTTAGAACTTTTCAATCAGAAGCGTGATTGCACGATAGTTGCGGAAATCCAGCCTGTCGCCTTATTTTGTAGATGGGACACACGATACCTTCCTTCCAATTCTCCGGTAAATACTCTTTCTTCCAAATCAAGAATCTTACTCAGTGCAGTGCCCTTGCCAGTGCTTCACCACCGTATTTCAATAGCTCGCTTGGGAGTGGGTCAACACCAGCAGCTTTGTTGATCTTTGACCGTTGAAGTACTCCTTCAACTTCCTGTACGGTTGGGTTGGGGTTCGGAATCCTTCGTATGATGCTGCATCCCTCTCCTCTGCTAACTGCTTGCATTCCTAGTCATACCAGTCATCGGTTCGATGCAGAAGTACCTAGTGCCGGTTTCTAATATCTCTCCAGCCATCTTCAAGAGTAGCTGCGCTAAGTTTCACTGGCCGTTGGTAGGACTGCTTTCAGCTATTCCACGTATTCCTGGGCAACTCCCGTTTCTCGTACTAGCTCAATGTTAGGTCCCGGCGTCCATCCATACTATAATTAGGTAGTGGTTCGTAGATCGAGACAAATTTGCCGTCGATTAGAACATGGTTGATTTGATTCTCTGTACATTGGTCAGGTGATCTCCAAGTTGTTTTGGATGTCTTTGCAGGAAAAAATCGTTCGATGCTATGTACAGGCTGTTGGGCTCGATTACCGGTTTGTCCATTGCCTTCCGTCCTTCCTGAGCGTTCATGTCGCCAATGACGACTTAAACGTCCCACTGTTGCAGCCATTACAAACTTGCTCTAGTTGCGCGTAGAAAGAATCTTTTACGTCATCGGGTCTCCCTTCGGGTTGGCAGCGTACATTGATGATGCCGTAATTGAGGAAACAACCCTGAGGATCAAGGACCTCCTTGCATTGATCGGAACATTCCAAACCTCGCGTTGACGCATTTTTCCCAACGCTACAAAGCCGGTGCCTCAGCTCTGGTAAAAAGTAGTCACGCGATGCCTGCTCTTCCAAGTTTCCGGTCTTATTTACTTCTATATTATTTGCAGACTTTAAATTTTAAGGACGGCTTGTTGGGCCTTGAACATGTCCCTGTATCACTGGAGGACCATTGCACAGCACTGTGTCCCACGCTGGCGCGAGGACGATGATCAGCCGCTCCTAACATGAATAACAGACGCTGTTTTGAGCCAACCCTGATATGGAGAATAGACGTTCGGATAGGCTGCACACTTCGAAGAGGGTAGCGGGAGGATTAACAGAAGGATCAATTTTATACCTACATGTACATGGAGTACCTTTAGTACGCATTGTCCAGTCATTTACCAACCAGATTATGAATAACCAGATTACAAATGCGTTGTTCACTCCTCATTTAATTTATATTCTGAGCGAGAGCTCCCAGAACTGATTTTGGAGGGGCCTTAATCTTGACAGAACTTCAAGACTCATACAGCCTAGAACAATACCCAGACAACGATATTGAATTCGTTCCAATTTTAACAGGAGCCCTTTTCTGACCGAGAGTTTCTTAAGCAAAAAGAGCCACATTCTAGAACAGAGAGAATAGTTGTTTTTGTTGTGGATCGAGTAGTCCGTGATCAGCAGGCTTTGACAAATTAGATTTGAAGAAACTCATTACGTTGTCAACCTTTCTACAATCAGGACCTGTTTCATTACAAAAGGTTATGGGCCCAGAACTTTGCCCGTAACTGTGTGAAGTTCTAAAGAGAAAGTTAATTGAAGCGAAGATGACTACTCAAGCCGGAAGTTTTGGAGTGGTTGGGGACACCGGAAGCGCAGCAGCAAACGACAGAAAGCGGATTGGCAAGTTGGGTGAGCTGGAGTTGGACCGTGTGGTGTTTCCTTGACGATGAAAAAACTAAAGAGGCGAGAAAACTACGTTTCCTAGGCTTTTGCGATGAAAATGACCCTCATCCGAGTTGGAGTGGACGAAGAAACAGCTTGGCAATGGACGCCAAAGATGCCAAGGACGCTTGGGACAAACCGAAGGTCGCTTTCCAAGACGACGGGATTTATCGAAGGATTGGATTGTTGCAGCAACTGACGTCGTTTCGGTTGGACAATTTCGACTCTATGGAAGCCTATGTTGATGTCGCACTCCATCCCGCCACATGCTCGCTTTCATGGTTCCATTCATGTATCTTACCAGGAACATTGCTGGTTTTATCATGGTTTATAGCATTCTTGAAGTCAATTCATGCTCTGCAGAACCCTTATAAACCAAAATTGTTACTTGGGTACTCAGGACTGCTGGAACCGGCTGGTGTACAATTTGCCCTCAATCTGCATCGGTATAGCCGACCACTTGTGAATTTCCGTCCTTCTTGTACACCATCCGGTTACCAGCAGTCCCTTTGAGGTACCGAAAGATTCGTTTGACCGCATCCCAGTGCCTTCGTCCCGGATTTCTGCAATACTGGCTGACTGCGTTTACTGCGAAGGCAATATCTGGTCGAGTTGCCTGGGTTAAATAAAGCAAACTTCAAACCGCTTCTTTGCAACCTTGGTCATTTCCTCCTGTTCCTTTGTCGGACACATTGACTTGTCCAATCGCTCACGTGGCTCGAATGGTGTAGATACAGGTTGGCAATTCTTCATCTGGTACTTCTCCAACAGCTCCTCGACATATTTCTCCTGGTCCAACGTTAGTTCTCCACATTCCATATTATCCCGCTTCCCCGATGTCCTTCAGCTGGAAGCGGCTGCATAAGTACTTTTTCAATTTCTTCTTCATCTTCCAACAGTTGGTGACCGACACAAATTGTAACGAACAACATCTTTCCTCCGAATGGCTTGAAATACAGGCACGTATCTGTTTTCGAATGCTCTAGACCAAATTCTCGCAGGGCCGCATCCAGCTGTTTGTTCCAGACCCTGCTGGACTGCTTCGGGCCGTACAGCGCCTTGCGTACTTTGCAAACCTTGGCTTGATCACTTCTGAATTCTTCTGACAGCTGCAAAAAACTCGTTCCATCGCCAAGCTCGCTCTGGAGGAACGCCGTGACCGCATCCATTTGATCGATCTGCAAATCGTGCTTGACTGCAAGCGACATAAAACATCAAATCGTCGAATATCGCACAACCGGGGAGTAAACTTCATCATAATCGATGCCCGGCCGCTGCGAGCACCCCTTCACAACGTGGCGGGCCTTCGTCTTATAGACCCACTTGGAGCGGGTCGCCTTATGGCCCTCCGGCAACTCGTTCATCACCCAAGTTTCATTCCGCTCGAGAGCTTCTATCTCCTCGCGCATCGCCTCCATCCATTGATTCCGGTCTGGCCTGCGAAGAACCTCGCTGTACGAGGTCGGATCATCCAGCGGACTGTCGTGATCGTGCTCATCAGAATCTGGGAAAGTGTTTTGGCCAGTAATTGAACTATAAGAAATGTTTTCTGAATACTTGCCTGGGGGTAGCGCTCGCGACCGCTGCGCCTGAACTCTTGTTCTTCAGCAATTGGTCTATCTAGTTGCGGTGGAAGCGCAGTATCGTCAACGGCATCATCGAAGTCCGCACTATCAACACTGGTGTCTTGATCTGGTTCCTCTGGCCATTGCTTCTGCTTCAACATCGTGATTCGCTTCTTCTTGTCTAGGCAAACCCCACTCGAACTCCAGAAACTTGACCGGTTCGTTCGGTACAGCCTCCAGTCCAGCGCTGAACCCTTCGTCGATGATGATTATGTCACGCCTGATGATGACGTCAATCATACAATCTGAATTCTTTGGTGGCTTCAGCATAACTAAGGAATATGCATCTTTTCGATTTGGGATCCAGCTTTTAACGTCGTTGCTTAGGTACGTGCCCCATTGCTGCAGAACCAAATATTTTTAGATGTCCAACGAATTGCTTTCTGCCCGTCTAGGCTTCTTCAGGTGTCGTCCTGTCCAACGCCCTTGTTGGACTACGGTTGATGGCGTAGATAGCGGTATTCAGCGCCCCGCCCCAAAATTCTTTCGGTAGCTTGCTTCTTCCCCTTTCCATTATCGTTCGATTCATGCGTTCGGCTGTTCCGTTCTGTTCCGGACTATAGGTTTTCATGGTTCCATTCACGTATTCTCGTCCGTTATCGCTCCGCAGTATCTTAAAATTTTTGCCGGTCTGTCGCTCAGCTATGCTCTTGAACTCTTCGTAAGCTTCTTTCACTTAATCCTTGGACTCCAACGTGACATCAATAAAGGTGATAAAATATCAGCTCCCTCCGGTCGATCCCGCATCGAACGGTCCACACACATCGGAGTGCACGAGCTCAAGTAACTCCATCGATCTTGTATTGCTGGTCGGAAACGAATCTCGTGCATGCTTCCCTTGAATACATGCCACGCACCGTACTTCATCCACCTTTATCAACTGGAAACTGTTCGTCATCTGCATCAGTTTCTTCATACTCTGCATTCTGATATGGCCAATTTGCCTGTGCCACTTTTCAGTCTCGTTGCACACGAACGCCTTCTCCTGCTTCCGGTTTAGCTTATGCAGTCCTTCTTCTGCGACTCCGCTGGCAAATACTTCTCTGGTCTTCATTACCACCTTCCATTCCGTACCGGTAAACGTCATGTTGAACCCCTTCGAACAGATCTTGCTGACGGATAGTAAATACCCTCCGCTAGATCAGCAACCTCCAGAACTTCAGAGCAGAGCTTCAGGAAGAATTTTAGGGGAGAGGACTACTTAAAAGTTTGGAACATTCCAGAGGTTTTGGAGTTTTTATCCAAAAATTCAAAATTGACATCCCAGAAGTCCAGGCAAAACCAACTTTCCCGAAGGACAGGAGGAAACTAACCAGGGAGGACATGACCTATAATTTCTCGAAAATTCAGGAACAAACATCCACAAAGCTCAGAACGATACGTCCTAGAAATTCAGGAGCGAACAACCCTGAAGTTCAGAAAAGAACTTCTCAGTAGTTTTAGTAGATATTTCCCAAACGTTTAGTTTGAACTTCCCGAAAATGCTACAGAGCTTTTCCAAAGTTCAGAAGAGAACATTTCAGAACGAGGATTTTTCAAAGTTCTTGAAGAAACTTCTTCAAAGAACAGAAAAATACTTTCCAGAAAAAAGTGGGTACTTCCTAGTAGTTTGAGCAGGATTTTCTCAGAAACTTAGGAACAGATTTCTCTGAAGTTCAGGAGAAGTTCAGAGAAAAAACTTTCTCAACAAATTTAAGGGAATTATTCTAGAAATTCAAGAGAGGACTTTTCGGTTTCGGTGAAGCTTTCCTCGGAGCTCAAGGGGAGACTTATCAGATGTTAAGATAGGATAAGGTCAGGAATAAACATTCCAGAATTTCAGGAAGAAACTTACCAGAGATGGCTCTACGGAACTTCTCAAAAATTTAAGGAAGCTTCTCTAAAGTTCAGGAGAGGACTCTCCAGAAGTTTCGAAGGTAATTTCCCAAAAAATTAGTTGGAACAACTCATAAGTGCTAGAGAGCTTTCCTGAAGTTCAGCATCCTGAACATTCCAGCTCTTTCGAAGCTTAGGAATTCTTAGAAGCTCAGGTAGATTCTTCTTATGAAAACCGAAAGAAACTGTCCAGAAGCATAGGGAGTACTTCCTATTAACTTTAGCAGGAATTGTTCACAAATTCAGGAGAAAACTTTACTGAAGTTCCAAAGAAGACTTCTCAGAAGTTCAAGAAGAAGCTTAAGAAGATTTGTCGAGAAATTCTGGAGAGACCTTATCCAAAGTTTTGGAGAAATTTTCACGCAGTTCAGGATAGGACTTATCAGAAGTTTAGACAGTAACTAAGTTCAGGAAAAAGACTTATCATATGATCCTGAGAGGTTTGATTGGTTTGTTAGACGTGAGCTTACAAGAAAATCAGGAGTGACTGGCAAGAAGTTTACGAGGAAAGTCGATTACAGTTCAGGACAAAACTTTCCAGAATACCAGCAAAGAGATTTGTCAAAGATCAGGAAAGAGCTTTCTTGAAATTCAAGAGCTAATCACTGACGAACAGAAGAAGTAGTCTATACAAAAATCATTCATATGACCATGATGATATTCATTGCTCAAGGCACCATATTAAAATATGGTGACCTCCATCTTCCCAACCGTTCACTTTGTACCTTGAACTAGGACACAAACTTATGTAGGAATTACATTTTCTTGGTTTCCATCTCTCCTCGTTTGAGAGATTTGATCGGTTAAAAAACGTCCCTGAAGTTTAGCAGAGCCGTTTCGATCAGATGCGTAATTTCGCTCTACTCGACAGTGACAAGTATCGAATTGAGTTGTTCGACTCGATTTCTAAAATGATCCCCATAAACTGACAGGATTTCAATGGGAACTGAATTAAAAGCCTCCTTAATGCCTAGGAATACTGAAGCCAGTTGCTCGTTGTGCGCACTAGATAATCTTTTGTTTCTTCGCTCGTACGAAACCCAAACTGTATACATATATATGATAGCAAGTTGTTCGATTCGACCTAACGATTAAGCCTTCGAAGGATCAGTTTATACTACAATTTCCTAATGCCCGAAAGCATAGAAACCGGACGGTATGGATTATGATTAGATGCAGGTTTACCAGGCGCTTTTGAATAGCTTTTACTTTATCCTGCCTCCTTTCAGCCGGTACAATGTTGGAGGTTTAGGTATGCCTGTCGCTTCACCCATTTGACAAATTGAAATTATCACTTAAATTGTAAACAACAGCCGCCTTATGGTCATCGTGTAGGTCCCCCCACCCAGTACCATGGGAATTCGTGTCATCCAGAATCAGTAGTGGGGACGGATATAATAGAAAGTAAATTCCAGAGATGACTACGGCTTGAATTCGATGCCCTTGTAGAAGTGATTTGGGTTGCGGGGTCCAATTGGGGGTTCTCTTGGATGATTGGCTCGTGTCCTAGGGCACACAATATATCGCAAGAATAACTATCACAAGCCATCAGTGTTACATTAGTGCTTTCCACACGTCATCTTTTGCCTGTTGAGGTGGTGGACTTGCCCGTGCCACAACCTACCCCGCAGGCAAAGGCAAAGGCAAAGGATGACGTCCATGGTTCG
Organism: Aedes japonicus; assembly: GCA_034211315.2. Taxonomy (NCBI): domain Eukaryota; kingdom Metazoa; phylum Arthropoda; class Insecta; order Diptera; family Culicidae; genus Aedes; species Aedes japonicus. The sequence continues at coordinate 39,193 of JASCZW010001734.1, forward strand.
AGTACCACTGGGCACATGCCCTTTCGGTCAAATGTTCAAACATCTGTTTGATTTCCAACCTGCCGCACATTGACGGAACTATCAAAACTTTCTCTTCATATCTGTCATTCTAGCCAAAAACATTAATGTGCACTCTTGGTGCCTCATGGTGATGAGCGAACATCTCCTTCTACATCCTACAACTTGTTCCGTACCCCAACGAAGTTGGTACCATTGTCGGAGAACATATCTCTACAACGTCCTCGCCTGACGGTAAACTGCGTAAGAGCTTGAAGGAATGTGTCGGTCGACTAGTATAACGAGTTCTTCCTCCTAATGGTAAAAATCGTAATCTAACAACGCTCAACAGCACTTGTGGTCCTGGGTGGAGCAATCTTTTATGGTAGTATCATAGTAGCACTGTGTAAAGGGAAGCCGCGATGGCAGCACGACCGGATGCTTGGCTTCTTCCGGCCCCATAGAGTGCTTCAAATGGCCATCAAGTCGACTCAGTTGATTTGCTGATAGAAATGGGCTGTACCATCACAATGGTGATCCTCTCGCAACAGCCTTCTCACTCGACAACGCCTTCCATTCGGACACGAAAGCCTCCTACTGTACGAAGCGGACCAAACTATTTTCTGCCTACTTCAACTCTGCCGTTAACACCGAGGCAGTGACTGCTGTACGCCGTCTTTCTTCGCCTCCTTCTTCTACTGACAAATTCCGTGACAGATTTGGCCAATTGGTTTCTTCTTCTTCCAGCCAGCTCGGCCCTTGCCACCAAAACGAGTTATCCACGTTGTCCGCCGGCCAAATCCGTCTGGATATGACATCTGCTGGGTTCTGAATGCCAGGAACATGCCGCCACTGAGATTCTTGGGTTCGTCCTCTATTGTTGACACCCTGTTAGCGACGAGCTAGTCCAAGTCATAGGAGGGGCTTCAATCCAATGCAGCGCGCAAAAGAGTGGCAATCAATGACAGGACATATCGTTATGTTAGCGATCTGTCAGAGTTAAAACTTGGAATTGAAAATTGAAATCTGAGTGTATCGGTCACGCGCATCCATGTCAACCCCAGTGTTTTGATTGAGGGATCTGGATCCAAGACAATCCCTTCTGCGGAGCGAATCGCTAAATTTTACGGAATCCCTTCTAGCACCGCCGAACAGTTCGATGCCCATTTGCGCAATTTGAATCAACCATTCAGCATCATTGAATTCAGCTACTATTTTTTTTTCATCCGCTCCTGGTTTGACATCATCCATGTAGGTGTCTTCGAGAACCGCTCTCGCTGCCTTCCTCATCCAAAGCCTACTATTGAAGCATTCAGGCAACAAGAAAAGGCGCCGATTTAATGGCGTACGTCACCGTACTAAGCACGAAAGTTTTGACAATTTCTTTAGGTGAAAAGCGCCAGAGGAATTGTGTGCGACTGCGGAGTATAATGGATCGAAGGTCCTCCTGAGTGACTGCCCCTGTCATAACTACGTCATTAAGTGACACGCCGCTTGACGTCTTGCACGAAGCGTCAAAAACCACTCTCACCTTGGTAGTGGTACTTGCCTCCTTAATTGCTGGATGGTGTGGGAGCACCGGTGTAACAACTCCGTATCCGTTTCCTCCACCGCATGCATATGACCAAGCCTGATGTAGTCTTCCATCAATGCGTTGTATTGATCACGAAGCGATGAGTCCCTTGCTAGTTTGCGTTCCGTTCCAAATAGACGCCGGTATGCGATGTCCCCTGTGTCGCCCAACCTTGACATTGGGGTTTTAATCTTCGTTATTGATACGGTGTACCGATCGTTCAATTCTCGTTGAACCGTGCTAACGGGAGATATCCTCGCATCGTGTTTCCTCCGACGAGTGAGCCTTGCCTTCACTCAACTTCCTTGCAAGACCAGAAACGCGAGATCGATGCGGTTTAGTAATCCTCAAAGTACAGAGATAAGTGGAGATTCAATCCGACGGTTTGGCAACGGTGTTCGTTTTGTTCACAAAGGCTGCCCACACTTCCGCAGATTAAAATGTTATAGCTTTGTGCGTGACTCCGTCGTTGTCAGCTCCCATTGTTGTTTACATTTAAAGTGTGCCTACAAGATATTTATAATGAGTATTTATAAAATTATCAACTATGAAATGTATTACAAAGTTTTGCTTAACCGCGGAGGTGTTAGATCATCGGATCATCGCATATCTCTGTACTCTGAGGATTACTAGGTGATTCCTAATGCTGACTTCAGACTTGGAGATTCCATTATTGAACGGCTATGAGGGGATCTGCGAACCAAACAAACATACAGAATAAGACACTGGAGAGGGATTCCATCCAGAATGTGCCGGAAATCCCAAAATCATACCCGATCATCATTGATTTGGATGAAACTTGGCACATGAGTTCGGTACGTTGGAAAAAAATTCCACTGGTGTTAAGATAATTTGGGTTCAAGAGTAACTTTTGAGATGGGCGTATGTGTTTTTCCAACATTTTACTTGAAAAATCGTAGTTCAAAAACCATTACATTTAGAGAAAAACTTTATATAAGGGAATTGTAGGGAACTAAAAACCCTTTCTTAAAAAAATATACACAGAAAACAAATTTTTTTTTTCATCAAGAAAAATCAAAAATAATTACTAAAAATAAAATATCTAAAAAACATATTTTTAATATTTTTTTAATTTGTTGTATGGAAATTTGAGGAAAAAGACACGTTTTAAAAAAAACTCTAGGATGGACGCTCTTATAATAAAAAGTTTTCAAATAGCGAACTTTGGTGTATATTTCAAATTTTGGTTATTCATTCTTATAAATAAATTTTGATGTTACAATATGGTTTTGGAGATCATTACAAACAATAATGATCATAATGATAAACCACGTTAACGCAACCGTTTTCAAGATATTTCTGATTTTCTTTCAATAAAATTTCAAAACCTCAAAAAATACGCCCTTTTCATAAATTACTCGTGATATTAAAACAACAATAGCTAACGATTGTTTCTCTTGTGTTTTTAGCCTTTTTAAAACACATGTATGTGCCTCTTACTTACTCTTAACAGCTCGTCGATTGAAAAAGCTTCACTTAAAGTTATAAGAAAAAAATAATGAATTATGGTTGGATTTATATTTATATATACCATTTATTAGTCTCGGTCATTGATAATATTACATAAACATTATATAAACTATTGATTGCTTTTATATATATTATGAATCCTGCCTTCTTCGTCATTCGAAAACAGTTTTACAAAAACTTCGTTTTCTGAAATTGGAACGAATGAGTGGTACTTTTGTGTACCTGCAATCGTTTTAGTCTGTCGGTAAATTTCATTCCATTCTGCTACCCCTGTTCATACTCTTCATGTGATACATAACAAAACGACATTTTTGTTAAACAATCATCACTTTTTTGGTTCGCCCATTCGAATAACTCTAATGCACTTTTTTATAGGGTGTTCATGTTGTACAGCAAGGCTTGCATATCTTGCCATTCGTTTTAATGTACCACCAATTGCATCGCAAGGTCCCTTACCGTGGGATGTTGCGAAAAATGCCATTCAGCATCAATATTGTATTTCTTTTTAAACTTACAAAGACTTGCAAAGTTCTTCCTATTTTTATATTGGGATGCTGCCCCGTCAGACATAAACGTAGCTTTCTTTACTTTAATTTTTGTTTGCAAAAAGCTTATTAGTTTTGAAATAAATACATGCACCGCAATCGTATCATGTTTCAACACTTCTGAGATAACAATGAAACTGATATTTTTAAGTATTCCAGATTCCGTGTAATAAATGACAAAAGGGTGAATAGTGGCTTGCTCATTACTCCAATAACTACTTTGAACAGCATCTTGAAAAACAAATGAATAATTTTCAGAAAAATCACAAATTATTATTACTTCGCCGTCTTTAAGACAACTTTTATAATCTCTCAAGAAACTAGACTGCTGAGATTTTACAAAATCGTGGGATACTAATTGTTCCAACTTTTCACAAAAATAAGCAATAAATTCATCAATTGGTTTAACAAGTGTCTCTAAACTACATCTATCAGTTGAAATCCATTGCTCAAAAGATATTTCAACTAAACCACGTTTTCTAATTTGTCTGTTAAACTACTCTCAAAATCTGAAAAGCCTGGACATCGTTCGCATTCACGGAGGTAACATTTTTAGTTCTAGTTGATGAGCTACATAATATTTCTTCAAAACACAATTTATAATCATTCTCGAATGAATATTTTCTAAGACCATGAAGCATCAAGTTAATGTTCTCATGAATGGTTGCAAACACAAATGTTATGAGAACCTGTGCTGCCAAGTAATTTGCAATGCTTTGGTCTTAGTGCTGCAAAAGAGCTAAACCCAACAGCATTTTGATGCATCTCTTGAAATTTAATGAAAGCTTCTCTTAATGAACAAACTAAAAGGCGCTCTTTGAATATGAACCCTCTTACCTTCACTCCTCACTGAAACGTAGTCGTTCATACCAGGGGTTGCTCGTGTAATCTCATCACTGTCGTAAAATTGCAAAATTTGGTTTTTATTTCCGGGTTCAGACCGTGTCCCAGCTTTTCGTTAGGGGCAGCTAAAACACCTTCGTGCTTTGCAAGGAATTTAGCTTGTGATACGATGTACTTGTTTGTTATTCCAAATTCTGCCATTACTCTTTGATTTGTCCAAGATTGTGGTAAAACCGAAAGTATCCTTACTTGATCGTCCCTCGAAGTTTCTGGATCAGCATACCGGTCCTTTAGCTGCGCGATTATTTCGTCATATTCGGCTGCTTTCACTTTCAATTGTTCCAGGTCATCCTCCTCCGCTTGATCCCCAAATATGTGTGTCCGAATGCCGTTTGAAACATCTTTGAACTTTTTGCGGGCATAATTTACGTTCAGGAACTTTTTAGCCGATATTGGCGAAACGTTGATTCTAGCTACGCCCTTGTTAAATAGCTCAATATTATGGCGCCTTGAATAATCTTGCACACGCCTTGAATAATCTTGCCCGACCGATACAGCCATAAAACAATTATAAATATATTGATTTCAATATTGAAACAATAGTGCTATTTATCTTGTTCTTTTCAAATGAGTCTTCTTATCATCCTGATATCAAAAGAAAAGAGGACATTAGAGTAATGTGAACGTTATAATATGAAGATCTTGGAAAATTTATCATTTCTGGTGGAAATCTCGATTAACTTAAGAAAAGAGCGAATTTTCTGAGGTTTTTTCATTCTATTGAAATAAAATCCGAAAAATCTCGAAAACGGTTGCGTTCAGGTGATTTATCATTATCATCATTATTGTTTTTAAGGATCTCCAAAATCATATTGTATAATTAATTTTCATTTATAATAATGAATAACCAAAATTTGAAATATGCACCAAAGTTCGCTCTTCGGAAAACTTTTTTATTATAAGAGCGTCCATCCTTGAGTTTTTTTCAAAACGTGTCTTTTTTTCTCAAATTTCCACAAAACAAATTTGAAAAATATTAAAAATATGTTTTTTTTTTATATTTGATTTTTAGTATTTATTTTCGATTTTTCTTTATGAAAAAATTTTTTTTTTTTCAGTGTACATTTTATTTACAAAGCCTTTTTAGTTTTCTACAACTCCCCCATATAAAGTTTTTCTCTAAATGTAATGGTTTTGGAACTACGATTTTTCAAGTAAAATGTTGGAAAAAAAACATACACCCATCTCAAAAGTTACTCTTGAATCCAAATAATCTTAACACCAGTGGATTTTTTTTTTCAACATACCGAAGACGTGTACCAAGTTTCATCAAAATCGAAGATAGTTGAGTTTGGTGACCGACCGGCGTGGAATCAGTCTGGAGCAGAATTCTCTTTAAAATACTGACGTTGGACACTGTCAGATTCAGTCTGTTTGGTGCTTCGTTTAGGCGGCTGCTGCTTCTGACGAGTCTTCAGGCCCATTCTCTTCTTGGCACGCATAACATTAGTCACCGAAGTACTTGGCTTTTCGGGGAATCTACGAAAGAGTACAGCTGTTGATACTTCCGTAATTCCGATATTCCGTTTTCTTGGCTCGGGAGAAAGGCCGCGCATTTTCAAACTTCCGTGCGAAAAATTGAAAAAAAAAATGACATCAGTTTAATTAGAATGTTAACAACAGGACGCAGCCAAAAGTCGGAACAGTCTGTACTATCTACATTCCATGGAGTGATGCGCCTGGTATACTTCTATTAGTCGAACCGACTATCAGTGTTCTCATAATTTAAAAAGCTTTTGCACAAGACACGATCGCATTATTGATAATAGATAGCATTTGAATATTCGTTGTTTTATTTAATTGTAAATAATGACGCAGAAGTGTAGAAAATCTAGCAAGAAAAGTACCACCTCGATATTCAGCCGCTTCATCTCGGCCATTCACGGCCAGTCCGGAGCGAAAGAAGAGCGGCTTTGACATCCCCTTCTCGCTGATTGTTAGCCAAAACAGCACCTTCTTGAGTAACTTGGTGTATGAAATGAACTTCACCTCGGAACTCACTTCCTTCGTGGGGGAAGAAAATACGAAGTTCCCTGTCTGTCGTTGCCATCAAGGGTGAGATAGGTCTCGTCGTCCAATACCACCACCACGTTGCGATTCGCCGGGAAAATCGAGTTGACCATCTTATTCAACCGGTGCCGCTGCGTCATTGCCTGCACCTCCGAAACCAGTGGACGCGACTTCCGCTTCCTGACATGTATGTTCACGTTCGACAGGTACTTTTTCACTGTTTGGCCGGTTGAACCGACCTCCCGGCCAAGCGAACGCAGCGATGCAGACACTTTACCCTCGGTCTTCCTCTTCAGCATCCTTTGGAGCTTCTTGCCGCTCAGGGTCGTCGGCTGTCCGGAACCGGGCTTTATTTCGATGCTCTGATTGTTTTCTAATAATGCCAAGATGTTGTAGATGCCGGAACGGGCAGTACCGGCGTCCACAAAATGCCGCACGATGTTCGTTTTCGACGCGGCGGGCGTTCGTTTTCTTTGAACGCGCACTTTTCTGAACGGAGTTGCTTCACTGTTTTTGCCATCGCGGTTAGAGTTCGACTGATAGAGCTGTCAAATTTTGTCTGCTGACTCATGGGTTCCTATGATTGATGGGTAGTTTCGTCAGTGCGGGTGAAGGTAAACCTATGAAAAATCGGCAATTTTTGTCGATTTTTTGAAAAATGCAAACGGTATGTTGTCGCAGGATGTTATCCAACATCAAAATAACCTGAAAGCCACATGTAATGTGAATTGACGTTGGATATACATCAATGCCTACAGCATATCCTCATCCAATGCTGTACCAACGTTGGTTCCTATTAATTTAAAAACCTTAAGAGGAGGTACAACCCTGGCATTTCATTCCAAATGATGGCTTTTGGTTCTTGAGAAATCGTTCAGAACCACTTGTTACGCAATCAAAATTTACCTCAAATATAACTGATTTTCATTTTCTCAATAGGGTGAAGCACTACATCAACAGCGGATTGATTCCCAAACCTTGATATTTTTTTGACTTGATATTTTACAAATGGATAGTGCCACGCATACACTGGAAATGATTGAAGTATTAGCGATGGGAAACTGGATTTATTCCGCTGAATTAGTGCTCCACCCTATGTTCCTATCCGCCATCCTAATTGCGGCTGTCGGCATGGTTACCATTGGGAAGATGTTTTATTTACGTCACAGTGGACACCATCAAACGGCTGACCGCTCGCGCTTCGTGCTCTCCCACGCCGCAACAGAAATTAAATTTATGCTTTTCCATCACGACTTAATAATCGGAGGAAGTGAACTCGAGCGGAAAAAAAGGTAAAACCACAAGCTTCTGATCAATTACCGACAAATTTAGTGAGAGCCTTCCGTTCTTAAACGCGTCCTTGACACGTGCCTTGCTTTCGACAGCAGCAGCTCCAGGTTCAAATCGATCACACTCCAGCGGTTCGGTAGAAATTATCATAAATTGACAGACTAGGCTTAATAGGTGGGTGACGTGGCTCAAAGGAGATAACATAGAACAACAACAGCAGCAGCGAGTAAAAGACAGACCTTTGATTTTCATGGAAAATTAAATCAGAAGAATATGTACAATTCGAAACCAGTATTAGCGACTGAAAATTCTTAAGGAATACAATAATTTTGCTCACATTTTCGAAACTGGCCTAATGTTATTTCGCGAAAATTGTGGTACATTCGGGGGACATAACGGGGAAAATACTCAAACACTAAATAGAAAAGACAAATAAATGGATACGGAGGAAATTTGGTTCGACAATGGATCAAATGCGTTACAATAACATTAACATTAAACAAGCTTGCCCATGTTTCATTAAGTTAACGCGAAAATGGTATAAACGTAGTTTATCAAACTTTGTGCAAACACACGAAAAGTCAACTATATTAGTGAACACAAGAAAACAAAAATACAAGTCAGACTAACGGTAGAACGATGTACTACATCATTAATGTTAAGTTGCGTTAAGAAGTGGGCGAAGAAAGTTAAAAAAGTACGCAAATGGTTGTGTCATAATCAAAAGAACAAAATAGGAACAAGTTAAAGCTAGCAGCTATAAAAAATGATCAAAACATCAAACAAAATACCTTAATTAGGAAAATAAACTGAGGTATTTGCGATTTACCGTTATAGAGACGCTACACGTTTTGTAATTATTTATTTAAACTGATGAAAAAAAAATGCAAACAAAATGAAACCAACCAAGGAGTAAACTATTCCGTGCTGAAGAGTTGTCTCGTGCAGATTTTACAATATAAGGCCATCGAATGCGTGTGTGTCCGAAGATTTTCAGTTGAAAAGTTGAAGCGGTTTTGTTGTGTTTGCTTCGAGTCAATATCACAGCCTTTTCTAACGAATTACTGTTAATGAATTATAACACAATTATTTTCGGAGTAATTCATGTTTGACTCTTAACTGTATCGCCACCGTAGCCATTCTTGGCTCAACCGGCTTGTACCTGTCTACCAAAATCCAGGACTCGGGAAAATCTTTCCTGATACCCGGTATCATACAAACACCGATGTTCGGCAAACTTCTCTTGGTAAACATGGCATTGCTGTAGATAAAGTTCCACAGTTAGAGGAGTTAAGTTCGAGATACGATGCTACTTTTGTTCACCTGAAATGCCATATGGGGCAAGCTTGGCCGTTTTGGATAGGCATCATTTAGGTACCACGGAAAAAGCAGAACGCTAACCAGTTGGACCTCGCAAGGGATTTTCAGACAATTGAGAGTTGGTAAGTGCTCTCAAAAAACGCGGAGCGAAACAGGTAATTGTTATCCTTCCTGTGACCTTTGTGGGGATGCAGAGGTAAACACGGGCCCTAATCAGCAAAGGTCACACTAACTTTCCTTCCCTATTTCCAACTGATTGCAAGGACGTGGCTGGCGCAGTTATTGATTATTGTAGAAATTGAGTCACTGAAACGTGTACAGTGAGAATAATCGGTTACTCCCAACTCCATTCAGTTGATTCATTGTGCAATTTCACTGATTCTGATCAATCACGGAGTAGCAACCATTGAAAGCATTTTCCCGATTGATTTAAAAATAGAAAAGATAGCGTACTTTAATGTTGCGCCATGGGTCAGCATTGACCCCAATATCTTAGGAAGGTTCAATGTCTTTCTGCTTACAGCTCACAACCACCGACTGTGTTAACAACATTTTCAACGCATGGAACGGATATTCGGCTCTGCTTTGTTGCTATCCCGGCGTCTCCATTAGCATTTTATGTGCTGACAGATCTATCCTATTATCCCAAGCAACACACAAGTTTTATAACGGTTGAAAATACTTTTATATGACTAGATTTGGTTTATAAGAAGTTTACTCAGCATAAAAGCATGAAGATGTGTTGCTCGGGATGTGATGAACCATTTTACATTTTTTCGATGGGGGCTAGAACACACAGATCTGTTAAGTTTTCTTCTCAAATCAAAACAATTGCAGTACACGATCCTGGCAGTTACAGCGCTTAGAGCAATGATGACGTCTCTGAGGGCAAGCAGAATGTATTGGCCATGTTTGCAACTTTCTTTTTGCATCTATGTTCAAGAAAATATTTCTGTTAGATAATAAGTCTGCGGTTAAAATAAATTTGATTGTAACACAAATGTTAAAACATGAAAATACCGTAGACATCGAGTAAGGCAACGGTTATAATTCATAAAACAGAAGACTTTGTCAATGCACTGAAAATTATTTTTAGTTTATATTACGAAATCGAAGATAGAACTAACAAATCTATTCGTTGTTTTCTGCAACGAAACTGATTTTATATTTTATGAAGATACCTTCATAATTAATGGCACATGCACAACTGTCAAAAGCAAAAAGCATTTCTTGACACAGAAAGAACATTCGTGCATTATACAAAAACAATACAACGAGCTACTAATATTTTGTCACAAATTAAAAAGAAGCGCCTCTCTCGTGTTTCATGAATGACTGACAGATCTACTATATCCACTCGAAATGTAATTGAAAAAAAAACGAAAAGGTGAGATATGTCAGTGACATATCTGCAAAGTCGACGTAGGACTGCTTGTTGATGTGGAGGAATTGTAATAGAATTAATAAATATCTACTTTATTTTGTTCAGTCTAAAGACTCATCAAACCATCTGTTATTAGTTTTAGTTTTCCACGAAAATTAATATAGTCAACTCTTAATAACTCTTGAAGTGGCCCTAAAAAGGGTCGTTTGGTATTCAGTTATTCGCTGTTCCTGGAGAGATCCGGTAATTGTCGAGTACCAGATGATGATTTGGTAGACAGTCGAATGGGTGGTCGTTGTTGTTGGTTCTGTTCCATGGAAGAAAAGCATATAATATTAGTCTTTTGGTGTTTTAGGAGCGTTAATACTGTGTATGAAAATCTTGAATTCAACTCTTTAGAACTTATTAAGTGGCCCTGAAAAGGGCCGTTTGGTATTTTGTCGTTTGTTGTTTATGATCCGAGTAGTACAGACAATGGTCCAGTGCTAGGTGATGGTTGGTTGTCGAATGGGTAGATGTTGCCATTCCAGTTCATGTTCCACAATATCTGCTACGTCTATGATACGAAAAATAATGAATCAATAACGTCTGCACTCTACGCAGATATTTTTAACAAACGTTAAATCTATACAAGAACCACCAAGTGTGGTTGCTTCATTCCGAAGGTTTGCTAAAGTAAATTTTAAATGTTTTGCATAAAATTTAGAAAATCTATTATGTAGAAAGGAGATGTTCGCTCATCACCATGAGGCACCAAGAGTGAACATTAATGTTTTTGACTAGAATGAAAGATGTGAAGAGAAAGTGTTGAAAGTTCCGTCAGAGTACGGCAGGTAGGAAATCTAACAGATCGTTTTGAAAAAATGAGCGAAAGGGCATGTATCCAATGTGTACTCAGAACCATGGACGTCAATCTCTTGACTAACATCACTGCGTGGAGTAGGTTGTAGCAACGGAACAAGTCCGCCACTACCTCCAACGAGGCAAAAATTGACGCATGGAAAGTACGCGCATGTACCACTGTGGCTTGTATAGTTATTCTAGCGATCTATTGTGTGCACTCTGTCGTATTGATGCGCACATGGGAGAGGAACTCTCTCGTTTTTGGGTTTGTTTCTGATTCGCACCGACATGGTGATGAGCGAACATCTCCTTCTACATCATAATCGTTACTCCTCGCACGGAGAATAAAAAACACAACAATTAATGTATAGAAAATCTATGTTTTCATTTTTGGAAACGTCAATGTTAAAGTCTCCGGTCAACACAACTGGCGTATCTGGCGCAGCATACCTGAACAACATGCGAATCAAGAACAATTTTTAAATTCTTGGTAGTTGTTCCTGGTGAAATGTACACCACAACCAGCAGAACTTCAGTGTCCATTACTGATATATTAGCTGCACAAATGTCCCCGACGTTATCGACAACGCTGAACATCTCGTCATGATGTTCACTGAGCTGTTGGATCTTGTGGGTAGCAGCCATAGTGGTAGCCTTGTCCTGCTGATATATTGCTACACCACCTGCTCTCAAGTTGCAGCGTTTGAACTGAACGATGCAGTGGTAGCCTTCTATATCGACTAAGGAGTCATTGTCTAGCCAAGTCTCACTCAGTGTGATGAATTCCACGCTTGTCAAAATCCGATCTGAGGCGATATCCATCACGTGAGCGTTCAAACTTTGAACATTGATGCTCATCAACATGGTGGCAGAACCCTTGCTTTCCAAAACTTTGTATAGTTTATCCCCAAGTGTTTGTAATCGATGATTTTCTAGACGCTGCAGCTCGTTCCTGAGGTCTACCATCTTAGGTGAGTTGCTACCTTTAGCATGATGGAACTTAAAGGCATTGGTTGGGTTTGTTAAATACAGCCCCTGGATTGACTGAACACGTGACAATCCAACATACACTAACTGTTGATCCTTGCACATACACTAACTGCTGATCAAGCTGCAACTTGTAATCATATACAATCTCCGGAAGTGCCACCTTACGACTTATGAACAGTTAGCGCACTGACCACTGGAAACTGTATCCGCTTGCATTTAATGATGCCACCAACTTTATACTAGCCGAGTGTTTGGAGATGGGAGTCCAATCCTCTTGTAGGATTCCAGGTCTGACGAAACCTACCTAGCCGGGTGCTGCCTAGCGGGATATTGCCACCACCAACTTCTCCCACCGGGAGATCCGCGCAGCTCCAATGCTGCCGAAGGAATGAGGCATTAGTTCAAAAATGGGTCTTTTATAAGCTCCCAGCTACTCGCTGATCTCGTTGTCCGCTCTTCTGTTTGCTGATTGGTTAATACGCTCCACGAATCACGTGATGTGGTATTTTGGCGCGAGTGTGATATTCTTCATTTCCCGCTCATTTCTTCTACTGGTGATTCATATCGAAATGAATATGAAAATAATTTATATGTATATATGATAATTAATATGTATATAATTTTATTAAATATTCTAATAATAATAAGAATTATTGTTATTATTTTAATAATAATGAAAATTATTATTAGAAGAGTTTAAATCAGTAAAGATATTATCTTTCAAATGTCTTTACACATAGCTTGAATATCATGAGAATATAATTTATTTCTTCTATATTCTGTTTCTTCTCTACAATCAATTAAACTAACTCTTTTGTTGGGAAAATTGTGTTGAAAAGGACCCTTTCTATTAATTGTTGGGAGAGGGGGGGAGTCTTCTCGAGTAGCAAGATGGCCTGAATTTTCTCCGGCCTCTTGGAGTAATGTCATGTTGAAGTAACGCCATGTAGTGAAAATGTCGATTAGCTCAAGATAAAATATTAATTTAACAAACTCTCTTATTGGGAAAATTGTTTTGGTCGCCCAGAAAGAACAGGTTGTATTAATTATCGGGGGGAACATAGGGATCAAATTGGCTTCTCGGTCTTCTCAAGTAGCAGGGTGGCCTGAATGATTGGCGAGTAATCACCCTGTGAAATTGTCAGAACAGAGAAAATCGGGATTTACATATAGATAAGCAGCATCAGCTTCGGCCACTTTATCCGCTCTTGAAGTAACGCGAAGTAACATTACAACCATGCGTTGTAATAAAAATGTCGATTATCTTATGATAAAATAATATTTTAACAAACTCTTTAACTGGTAACATTGTTTTGGTCAACCTGAAAAGAACGGGTTGTATTCATTGTCGGGGGAACATGGTACGCGATCAAATTTGCTTCTCGGTCTTCTCAAGTAGCAGGATGGCCTGAATAATTGGTAGGAAACCACCCTAAGAAATTGTCAGAACAGAGAAAATCAGGATTTACATATAGATAGACGCGGCTCGGCCATTTTATCCGGGCTCTTCAAGTTACGCCATGTTGAGACGGTGCGTTGTAATGCTATTTTCATTACTCGATTAGCTCATAAGATATTAATAAAACAAACTCTTTAATTTGGCAAATTGTTTTGTTCGCCCTGAAAAGGGCGGGTTTCATCAATTGTCGGGGGAACGCGATCGAAATTTGTATGAATGGCCTAAATATTTGACAGGAATCCACTGTATGTACTGCCATCGTCAGCTGCTTTTTAAGTCACGACCACTTGGTTTAGGGGGATGGATGTGGGTCGAGACGTCATTCGTGTCATGTCTCGCCTCATGTCCAATCATTATTCTTTGAACGCTCATTTATACCGGGTTGGGCTGAGGGACAGCAATCTCTATGAGTGTGGACAAAGCTATCAGGACGCAGATCACGTCATTTGGTCTTATGCTGAACATCGTGGAGTCAGATCGGGGCTCTATGATTCCTTTCGCGCTCGAGGTAGACAACCCAATGTGCCAATTCGAGATATTTTGTCTGTACGTGATTTGGAGTACATGAAACTCATTTATGTGTTTCTGACTAACATTAGCTTTAGATTGTAGTTAGTTTAACCTGTATGTTCTTCAGAAAGAAATTTGACTGCAATCCTGGAAAGGTGGTGGTTTTATAAACTCAATTTTGCCTGACTGGGAGACGCGGAGGGTCTGGTCACTTGACAAATGGTGATCTAGCTTTTAGATGCGAATTAGTATAGTAAACAGGGGTATACCACAAAAGTTCAACTCAGTGGGCGCAGTGGCTTTACGCCCCAACAAAAAAACAAAACAAAATAACAAGTTTTTAAGTGTATGTGTTTTTTTTCTTTTTCAAAAAATGTTCAAGTCAAAAGAAATCCATAAGTTGTATAGTTATAAGTATTTCAATAATTTAGAATCTAAATTTAATGTGTTATGTGAACCATTCTTTAAATTTCCACCCTCTTTCCCATCAGTAATTTGTAATTCCTATTAACCTCGAGACGGCCGCGAGTAATCGGTTTTATCCCCCTAACTTTAGTTTTAAGATATAAAAAATGTATAAAAAACATGAAAATTTGTCTCTGTAAAGTTGATTCGATTGAGCCTGTACAAATAAATGATTTTTATAAACAAAAAGTCACGACCAGCTGGGCACTGCTGGGTACCGACCGCCAGCTGCTGCTGCCACGAACAGGTGGGCATCACTGCTGCGTACCGAGCGATGCTGCTGGGTGCAGGCCAGCTTTACCTCCCACCGGGAGATCCGCGCAGCTCAATGCTGCCGAACGAATGAGGCATTTGTTCGAAATGTGCCTTTTATGATGGCATCGGGTACCATTGCATGAACAAAGGGGGTATCAACTAAAGCAATGTGAATCAAATTCATTAAAAGGGGAGGGGAATCAGATGTTTCGCCAAACACCAGCGTGAAACAGAATCTACCTCTCGAGAACAAATAATAAGAATAAGAAGACGATGGGAGACGTCTCTTGCTTAGATTTGAAAACTGTGCTAGGAAATTTGGTTAATTTACTCTGCGAATCGAAATTATAAGACATCACCTTACATTTACGTTATTTTTAATAAGTTAATGTTGAAAATCAATTAACTTGATTACTAAAACTGATACGTAGAATTATTTCCAATCGATTGGTGCAAACGATATGAAAATCGTTTATGCAATGACTTAGTTATTATCGCTCAAAATATCCAAAACGACCCGTAACGCGGTCGATTTCAGAAATTTTAGAACGGCGCCCCAGTATAGAAATGAAAGACGTAGTCCTACGTCAAAAAAAAGAGTGCAACCACATGGAGTTGTTCAACGTTTTTTTTTTTTATGTTTCTGACATGGGAATAAAGATGGTAAGAGCGGTTACTGAATCCGTGATTGAACTCACTAGGAGACCATGGACCATGGACCATGGAGACTCGTGAGAAGATACTTGATTAATGAGTATGAAGTTAAAACGCTCGACAGCGCTTTAATTTTTATTTTGGGATAAGTTAATCAATTCCCGCCCATTCCAGCAGCAACACCATCATGCAGTGAGTACGATAAAAAGAAGCCGTGATTGGCATTGGTCTTCAGGAAATTCATTTCGTGCAGTATTCACTGCTGGGCAGCAGACGAATTGCGTTTACATCTGGAAACAGTCAAGAATAGATGAAGAAGAGGGAAAAGTATGTACAAACGTTGCTGAAGCGAGTACATTAAATTTTTAACTATTAGTATTGTTACTAGACTTTGGTGAGCATTGAAGTTTATTAAGTAAAGGTCAACGTACTTGGAATTACTTCGCTTTCTTTTAGCAGGTGCTTTCTTTAAGATAAAGGTTCGTGAGAAACGGTAGTAGCCGGATGAGGGTTAGAATCTAGCCATGAATTATTGAATTTAGATTGCCTTGCTGCTTCAGCCAAATCGCTTTGTTCTTCTGCCAATAAGAGAGTGAGACTGGATAATCCGGCTTTAGACAAATAAATTGCTTCTAATAAGGTCAATTAAGGGAAGACTGAATGTAAGTTGGAATATCCCTTGTTTGAAAATTATTAATTGAGAAATATATTCATTCCAGCTTCGAGCTCCGAAATTAAAAATAAAAGTAGCTGCGACAACAAATCTTTTGCCTATCCAAATAGATGTGATGATAGCATTTTACCAGATAAAAAACAATTCGAATGTTTCATACAACATACGAGACATTTGTTCTGGCGATGTATGATATGTACTACCACCCATTGTAGCACGAAAACTAAGCCCGACAGCAATTGGCTCTTGTGTGGGTGTGAAAGAACTCTTACATTATATTGTATAGTGAGCTGAACAATCAGTAGACCAGAGTGTGCGCTGGGCACTCACCGTGAGTACCACTGACTATCTGCTCATCCTAGTGGAAGGCGCTTGTTCGTAACTTTCGATTGCTGACCAGCGTTCAGGTAAGACGTGTTACGACTTCTCGAGTTGCGATTCCTTTTCGGCTGATATTCACGATTCACAATGGCGATCCTTTACCAGGTGCTGCTAACTGTTGCAGTAAATTGGGAGGATTTTCGACGGGGACGTTTTGCCTCTTTTCAAAAAAGCGTGTGTTTTAAGCTCCGACTAAATATGTTGATTAATCGGGGAATAAATTGCTTTGAAGTCATTGTATAACGGACGTGATAGGACCAATAATTAGTTGTTTAGATCAGATAGTCACAATCAAATCGGCCGACTAATCATCATTGGCGGAACTAGACAATTAGTCTGGAGGGGGCCTGGAGGGGGCCTACCCGAAGATTTTTTTCGATTATAGAAATATTGAGAAGAGCGAAGAAAGTAGCGTAATTGTTGGGGACAGGTTATTTTAATTGATAAATCAAAACAAGTTTAATCGAATAATTAGATCTATTCTGCGCCTCGATGAGTCGAGATGTCTTAAAAGAATCGAGTGTGGTGAATATAAACCTCGTATTATTCCGTGTGGATCAAATTGAGAATGGACTCACACGAGGTTACTGTAGTCACCTTACTCGATTCTCTTAAGGCATCTCCACTAACCGAGGCACAGAATAGACCTGACTCTATATAGAGTCAAGTTTGAACTGAATATATTAAAACTTCAAAGAACAACATTGAGTCAATGAACATTTTAAATTTATATTAAAATATAGATTGATTTGGATAACGCGTTTAAAATCTTCAAAATTTTGTCGGTAGATACTCATCCTTCACAACTTCCTTCAGCTTCTTAACGTTTTCTCTATAATGTTGCTATTGCTCTTCAATTACCTTTAAACGTTTTTCGTGTAAATTTCTAGATGACAACGATTGCTTGTGAAGTAAATATTTTTCGAAGCATTCCTTATACAATGTAGTATTGTCATGAGCTTTTATTTTCTCGCCTAGTTTTCTCCAATTATTGAAAATAGTGCAAATAAATTTTTCATTTTGTTTTCGCAAAGCCTTTGCGCAAAAAAAGCAGCAAACATAGCAGAACACTTTATCATTGCTACGACTGTATTCCAACGTAGATGAGAACGACCGTTTTCCGATGAAGCTGATGGAGTTGCTAGTTGAGGAAGAACACTAGCGTTGCTTTCAATTGTTCCGGAATTATCAACGTTAGATGATTGGAATCTAAATTCTTGGTGTTCTGAAAGAACACTGGAGAAGTAAATATGTTGTCAATATAATATCGGTCCTTTGGTTTTTGTATGACAAGTTATATTTTCAAATTGAGCGTTTTAATATGCAGCAATTAGCTTAAAGTTGCTCCTTACAAAAAACTCTGAAAAAATCTAGGGTATGATGTTGTCCTTAATACCCGTGGTCAGGGGTTCCAATATATTTTTACATAATAACTATTAAAATGATCTAAAAAAATGGAAAAAAACCTGGAACCTGTTCCACGATTATGTTTACTTGAAAAAAAAAAACAAATATCTGAAGTATTAGGATATACCTACCTATCTCTTAATTTTTTCATATTTCATTTTGTTCGTTTGTCAAGATTGTACGGAGCACTGTAAATCAATTGTTAGATAAAATGAAAATGCAATCTTTCTAAACATAGCAATTTTACTTCTCGAATTCTCTGAATTTATCTGCAGTCAAAATATCACTGAATAAAAAAACAGGTAACAGTAACAGTAGTTAAAAAAACAGTGGGTTACATCCACACCTCTCACGCCAAAGTCACGAGTTCAAATCTCACCCCGGACAAAGTTACGAAACATAAGTTAGTTATTTGAGTGACTACGACGGGAGATGAACCAGCCCAGGGCTGAAAATCTTGATAATAAAGGAATTAAAAAAAAAACTAATTTAAAAATTCAGAGATTATATTTCGGTTTCTACAATGTAGATATTTCAAAGCCATTCAATGGAATTCAATTTAAGTTTTTTATTGAATAACTCTTTGAAAGATCTGTGAGCAGATCATCAACCAAGTTTGTTTTAAAGTGGAATACTATGAACAATACAATGAAAATTTATAAGTTGTATCGAGCTAAATTTCTAAGGAGAGTTAAAAAAATTTGAAGGAGATTTCCGAGGTTTATTTCATCAAAACCTATTGAGAACTTCACGGCAGTTCGAAAGAAATATCCATGGGGAATTTGAGGTTAAACTTAAGATTTTGTTTGACATTGATAGTATTCTAGGGCATCGAAATTCCATGGAAATTTTTCGAAATTTTATGAAGGTATAGCAAAAGAGATTAACAACTACAGTATAGGGAAAATAAGAAATGCACCCTTTTGAATTTTTAAATTTTCAAGTACAGTCTACATAATGGCATCAGATTTGCCTTGTTAGAAGGTTTGGCCAAAAATTAGTTTTTAAATAATTTTAAATTGAAAAGTTGAACAAGAATGAGTTCTTTGGCAAAATCATTCATTCTTTCGAAATAAACTATTTTGAAAAAGAAAATAAATGGTTATAAAATTTTCAAACATTGGTGAGTAAATAAAGTTTTCAAATATGGTGGTAATTCTAAAGACTTTGAAGCACAGTTTATAAATTGCACACAGTTTGAAATTCAGGTTACTTCTATTGTCAAGACATAGAGAGTGTCAAATATGACTGTTTTGTATGAAAAACTGTAGATGTATTGATTATATTGGCCACCACTGTTTACTAGGAACTATTTCAGCCAAAAATAGAACCTTTTGATTGAAAATCAAATCCTTTAAAGAAATCTTAAGTATAAATGTTAGACAACAGTTATAATAAATGCGAAGTGAATTTTGATAAGATCTGACAAACAGACCCATTATGCAATCTATATCGACTACTACTGGTACTGAAGTCAACCTCAATAAATGTTATGATTTCAGAAATTTACCTGATTACATGTTTACCTTACTTCTAACCCAAGTATCAAATTCAATTTTAAGGTACACTTGAAGAAGTTTTCAAGACTCATTTGATAAAACCACGCATAAAACTAGATATTCTACATAACATCGATAAAACAGCTATAAAACCCTCTTAAGTTCCAAAAGGCCCATACTACAGGAGGTTCTCAAGACTATTTCCCAAGGTTCGCTTAAAACTTGATAGTTTTATCGGTGCATACTTGTAATGACATTCAAGACATACTTAAAACTATGATAAAACTACCACAAGTTTTGATAGTTTTATAAATTTCCTCTTCAAGAATACTTCCAGTCTGTCACAAATATGCTTCGAAGATTCCATTTTTCGATTCGTTCTGCTGAATGGGGACATTTTTTTGTTTATAGTTGAGTGGAAGCTACTATATTTCTCTTCCAAAGTGGATACGTATGTAAATTAATTGTCAAGGTGACCATAAATGCATCTGTTTTTTGCCTGCGTTTGATGAATTTTTCATGCGACATTCAGTTTATTGGTGTTTCATAACATAAAAGTTCGAAAATTTTTAATGCGCCTCTGAATTATTGCTAGAACACTGACTTATTTAAAAAATAAAACAAATAGTAGAAAATTCAACTATTAGGTGAAAAGGCTGATAAATTGTTAGATCTTGAATAAATTGTGTCTACAATCCATTTTATGTTTCAAAATGTATTTTAAACAGCATTGTTTGTTCGTACCATTGGAAAAATGAGAGTTTTGTTGCATACTTATGAAAATGGCTACCATTCCGAGGGAATCCAGAATAGCCACGCTTGCCATTTTTTCAATGGTTTTATCGAAAACTATCATAAAACGCAAATAAAACTTATATTGCTTGCACAAGACTAACAGATTTTTTGAGGAGCGCGATAAGTTCATATTTATTTTTTCTGTTCTTGAAAAAGATAAGTTACGCTTGAATAAAACTTGTTTGAATTGCTAAAGGTAAACAATTCTTTCATAATATAGCCATAAGATCAGTGTGAAGGCACATCATAAACAAAGAAAATGTGAACGTGCAAATCAAAAGTGCCTATGCATAATTGTTTTTCTTAGTCATAATTACAGCTTATAATTAATTGTTTTTATTCACCAGCGGAAGTCGATAAAAAAAACATTAACTTGAATATGCTAACAATGGTTTTGGGAATAATAACAGATAGTAATATTGCCTCTATGGCGGAAACATCTGTTGAGCGAAACATGATTTTTTCCTCTTGATCTATATGCTTAACCTAACGTCGGAAGAAGTGCGCTGTGTAGTAGATCACTGAGCGATTCCAGCGCACTACTTCCGACTTTAGATGTAACGGTGGTGGAAATACGATAACGCATTGCGATAACGCACTACCTGGGGCGTAAGGTTTATCAAGAGATATGTTTTTCGGTTTTCAACTGCCGACACATTGACCATTTAATTTGATTCGTTACAAAAAATAGGACGCATAACGCATAGACCCTTCTGATAAGTCTCAGTAGGCTGCAAATCCAATGGAATCTGGCAATGGTAAAAAAAATATTGGTCGTTGGTGGCTGAGATGAAGGAGTACTCAATATATTGGATAGGTTTTTATTGAATTTCCGCTTGAACGATCCACTATTTTATATTTTCTTTCACCTATGGGCGTCCATCGTCCAGTTTGTTTACTTTTCACATAATGTTCTTTCTCAAGAGTATGTGCTCTTATTCGAAATCAAATGGTTCTAAGAGCGTTTTATGGCAGCATTTTCAAGATACATTTATCTTAAAGAAGAATGTCATATAACTTTTTCAAAACTTTTATCAGGTTTTATGAAAGTTGCGAAACGATGTCTTGAGAGGGGAATCAAGTATCTTATAAAATTACTTATAAGGTGAATTACACTTATAAATGATGTAGTTTTATGGAGGTTTCTTCAAGTGTTCTTTAATCACTCCTAAGAACTGTTAATCAGTTACAACCACCTTAACTTGGAAAATGCCCTGATAAAACCAGATGATCTCCATAATGCTTTTATAAAACTACCATAAAACATGAATAAAACCAATTTGCATTTGAATTGTTACTTGGGAAAGCTACATTTTCGAAAATATTATCGTTAATGAATAAACTTCTATCTCCATATTTTGCTTATGGACATTCGTTAGCTTCGAAACTTTTAATCAATGTGGGAGTCTATACTCTACTAAATTGTTCGTACAAGAGAATATAATACCGTGAATTCTAAAATGCGCTTATAAACAAAACTCATTATTGTAAAACCTTTTTGAATAATAAAATTAAAATTCGTACACAGAAAAGTGTTTCAAATCATATGTTTCAACATAACAGGCTCTACATTTAACTGTCGCTATTATTTTAGTTATGAGTCTAGAGGTTTTAATATTAATAGAATTGAATTATTAGAATTTAGAATTGTTTTGGTCACAGGCGTTGTGCTTTTTTTAAGCAGTGTTTCGAAGCAAACGCATTTAAAAAAAAATTAATAGTGTATATATTCAATGATTGCTTCCGCCAAAACATGCTGTTAAGAGGATCAGCATACGAAATCTTACCGGGTTTCTCTGCGAGGTTGTTAAGTAAACAACGACGAGAAAACCCACTACTGGTAAAAATGAGAAGTTGTGTTTTCAAAAACCTCTAATTGGAATTTGGCTTCCATCACATGTGGTCTTTAGGGAGTGTAAAAACAGAGATTTCACATAGCAAGAACCATAATGTGCCTTTGACGGTATTTGAGCACGATCAAGCACGTTTGTTTCAAAATATTGCTTAACAAAAGCCCTATGCTCAATTTCAAACTAATTCTATTCAATTACATAACCTGCCGAGCGCTTTAGGACCTATCGATACTTTCTCTTCACATCTTTGGTTCTAGCAAATGGATGTTATGTTGATATATCGGAATTCTCATGGATCTAATGGTCGTTAACTATGGTTCTCTTGATATATGTACCGAATTTTTATCCTATAAGGTACAGTGGGATATAAGAAAAGTGTGGGGAAGAGGGTATGTGCACTTTACTCCTTCAGAAATAGTTACTCGTTCAAACAATTTCTGGAGAAAGCAAAGTACAAAAACAAGAAAAACCCTACCATTCGTTAGAAATTATGAATAGTGTTTCATTTCAAATTAGAAATATATTAGGAAAAAATCCTGGAGGGGGCCTACAGAATCCTGGGGGGGGGCCTGGCCCCCCAGGCACCCCCAGTAGTTACGCCAATGCTAATCATGTGTTTAGTATCTCGACGCGTCAGCAGTTGGAATCGACTTATTGGAAGTAACAAAATTAGTGTATTCATATATTTTCTATAAAACCTCGAAAAACAATAGAATAGGGCAACTAATCGGGTATATATATACGAAATAGGTCGATGAATTGTTTTTTTTTTTGGAAAAATAATGAGTTGATGTAGAAATACTCAATATACTTAATCGAATCAGCTATTTATTGAACGAATAACATGGCCCAGGCCAAAATAACTTTTAATTCAGGTTAAAAC
Source organism: Aedes japonicus (assembly GCA_034211315.2). Classification (NCBI taxonomy): domain Eukaryota; kingdom Metazoa; phylum Arthropoda; class Insecta; order Diptera; family Culicidae; genus Aedes; species Aedes japonicus. Next base: position 62,373 of record JASCZW010001734.1, read on the forward strand.
AATGGTTTATACTTAGTTGATTCTCTTCAAAGGTGAATATTCCGGGGATTCTATTTCTTCATCTGTTTCCTCTGATCGTGCTCTCTTACCGTAATGCGGAGGGCAGACGTAGTCGGATGCTGGAGCATTTTCCTTGTAGCAATTTGCGTTATTATCATCGCTAGGTTCTTTATTTGACCTGCGTTTATAAAGCACGCTGGATAAGCCTTTGGGATCACCTCTGGAGGAATTGAACCTAGTTTTGGATTGGGAATCCTTCAAGGAGCTGCTTGTGGAGTTGGAGCATCCGCCATGCTGACTATCGTTGGAAGCTGTCTTATAGCTTTGTTTAGAACTACCCTTGGGGTCTAAGTTGGAAATTCCTGTATTCTTGGAGTTATCCTTCGGGTTACTTTTGGAGTTTTTTTTTCTCATTCCTACGACGTTGTGCATACACTCGATTTTTGGCTTTGGCTACCATTGCAGTGAAGGCTTTGTCAGCGGTGTTGGTGATATTATCTATGGAAAAAAACATATTCCAAAACAACGAAAGTTATTTAAACCATTATAAACTTACTGATAATATGTTTTATGAAATTCATATGACGTATCTCCTCAGACAAATGGAAGCCACTGATCACTTCGTCCGTCAAAATAGCACGCAACCAGTCTTCCTTATTCGCACTACTGAGTGCATATGCGATCACCCGCTTCATGTTGTCATTGTGATCGGAGTCAAAGTCAGAATAAAAAGATTCTGCTTTTTCTCGATCTGCTTTGAGCAATCTTGTACCAACATACCCAGCCTTTTCGTTTTTCCCAGCACAATGCTGTCAGAAGTAACTTTTTGTGACACCTAGGTGACAAACGTGCATTGAATCGACACCTAGTTGGGTTATCATATCCAAATGTTCAATTCGCTCCACTCCATTCACAGTTTGGATCCGGTGATGGTCAGGATCGTCGCGCCTACCGGAAAGTGAGATCAGCTCAGTGCAGTACTTTCATTTGAATCGTATACAGTTACTCTATTCACATGTGTCACCGACTTGTAGAACAATTTGGGACATCCATGTGTGCTAACATGCGAGACCACTCCGCTAATTTTGCAAGTAGCTGGACGATCACAAATGAAAAGCCGAATGCTAAATTTCAGTCGATGCGCTACAGTTTCCTTTTTTATATTAACTCCATTCCGAATTAGATCATTGACTTCGGTAACAAAATCTATCAAAAAATCATCAAAACTTTTCGGTTCTTTCAATCCTGCGTAGCAGCCTATAATAAGAGGTGATAATTCACGAACATGGGGAAAAGCAGCTAGAATCGGCCACACGCATCTACCATTCTTTGAAATGGGTAGACCGTCAATATTTACATCAATAGTAATTTCTTCCATTGCGGATATTACTGGATCATCGGAGAGGTATGATAAGCAGCTTTGAATCCCGAAATGCACATATTCTCCTGGGTGTACTTTCTTAGGAATAACCGCATGTTGAGGAGTTTCAAGAAGAGTAGATCGACACTTAGGATCTAAGAATTTCCAGTAAAGCTCCGGTAGCCTCCACACTAAGATGGTATTGAGATACGAAATTGGCCAGACGATATTTCAGAGGAACTTTTGTCTTTTGAATAGCATTCGAACTTTTCGCGCAATCACTCTCATGGCTCTCAGATTTTCGAGTATCATCTAGAGGACTCCCAATATTTATGCTCCTTTGAATCGACACTACTATGTTCCGCACCGTCTTCATTCCACATCCTACATATTCGTTGGTCGTCAATAATTTCCTCCGTCATGATATCCTTTGATGTCGCAGCACTATGTATTTCTTCAGATTGCCCTTGTATTCGGAACGCATCCTGTTCAGCTTCACTCTCATTTAAATGCTTTCGATAAATTTCGTCATATTCTTTCATTTTTTGTTCCTTTGTTTTCTTCCTCCAAACGCTCCATCTACTAGTCATTACAACTAAACTTTCTTACAAAATGAAATATAGAATAATAAACAAATTCGATCAAATCAATGTTGTAACAGAAAAAAACATCAACACAATAACTCCCTGCATCTGATACTATTGTGTTAACAAACATATTCTTCAGTCGATTCACGCAAATACAAAATCCAATCTGTTAATAAATATTGTAATTGAATTGAGTCTTATGCAACCCAATATAATCAAGTAATTTAACAACCGATTTAATTTGGTATCAAATTACTTAGATTCAAATAGGTTTGATTCACCAATTACCATACCAACGAAATACACTCACTGCACAGTGGTTCCAACTTAGAAGAGACGCGGCCAAAAATAGTCTTTTTGAGAGTCTCTTCATAAAACCATGTATCTTTCATGAATTTTAAGGCGCTGAGTTCAAATTGGATGTCAAAAAGACCGGATTGATCTTCCTTGCAGTGATAACTGAACTTTTTATCCTTCCTACAAAGAAAAGTATTTATATCGCACGAGTTTTTCAATAACCACTAGATCGAACCAGACGGAACCACCATCAAATGGCTTTGGCAAATGGCAAATGGCGAAAGAAAGCTCTTGAATACTTTTGAAATCGGTCAACTGGTTCTGCAAATATCACCGGGAAATGTTCTGGTGAATATGGATCATTTGTGTATAATCAGCCAGAATTGTTTTAAACCCATCATTCATCACCTCAAATCACATGAAAATTTGATAACAAGATCAATGTCAGTCAAACTAAGTAACAAGTACGACATTGTCCACATTCGGACATGTTCCGGGTACCCCCGGGGAAGTGGCCAGTTTCTGAATTGGACCAAAACCTGTCATGCGACACCTCGAATCACATGAGAATTAAAAATTAAGTTCTTTGCTTGTCTTATTTAGTATTCAAATCCGAATTGGCCACCACTGCCGACATGTTTCGAGTTTTAGATGAGGTGCACGCATATTTTTAAAAATCAACTGCTATTGTTTGAGTTATTTTCAACTGATTTGTGCATACCGTTTGTTATTTGCTGATTATCCTTTGGTAAATAGTAGATATTTTATAATTTAACCGAATTTGAAGATATTTTGTCAAACACCAAAACATATAATAATGTCAAACTGTAATCCATGGATTACTACGATTAATAGGTAAAAAATTTCAGAATTTCATCGATTAAGGCAGCTTTTTCGCAAAATTCGAAAAAGGCTCGCTAGCCCGCGTCAACTTTCGTGAAATCAAGCTGAAGTATGCATTAGGTAACATTAGAAGACTCCTCGACTTTCTCTTTGCTTTCCTATGGCTATGACATAACGTATTCAAGTACTTTCAACAGACAGTATAGCAATATAAAGCGTAATTAATGATCCAATACGTCAAACACATCAGCAAATCGTTTAATAGACTCACTATTAACGAAAGAGAAAGTCGACGAAGAGAATCTCGGTTACTTAAGACCTATTTAATTGTTCAGCTTGAAATAGTAAAAGGAATAAATAGACGAGTGCATTATGCATTCTGAAATGATGCTTTGACAAAAACTGCTCGAAAATACATCAATCCGAGTTGAGCCTTAAACAATCTATAAGATATAAGACACTTAAACGATCCACATCAAACCATGGCGCAGAAAGGCGCAGCTAGAACACAGTACACGTCGAAGTCAATACTCTCAATGAAGTTTTGTTGAAGATTCGGTGAGAGGAATCGAGGGGAAAAGATGTGTATGTCAATTATTTCTGTACATACATTATAAGAGGAAAATCAATTATTTGATATGAGCCACATAAACTAACCACAGCAAACCTGGGCGCAGATATGCGCAGCTGGATCTTACTACAAGTTGAAGTCAATACATTTTGGCAAGTTTTGATGAAGGTTTGGTGACGGGGATCGAGGGGGAAAGTTGTTTTTACGTATGCTGAAAAATTCCAATTATTCTCTTTTATAGTATCATGAGACACTATTTTGAATGCATTTCTACTGAACAAAATTTTTAATATCAACACTGTAGTTGACATAAAATTTCAAAATTAACTTTATTGAAAGCAAATATTCATAAAAATATACATACTGTTATTTAGAAAAAAGTTTAACTGACGAATAAATAAATGCTATATATCACAAATGAAATGTTGAGTTTTGGATACCAAATACTCTCACATATACGAACCGATTTCGAAAAATTTCATTTAAAATCGTCAAAATCAAGCGTTGAATATTGAAACATACATCTAAAACAAAGCATTGCCGAGATAGAAACACGTATTCCTCGAAGTCAATTTTTTTTATTAATGGCCTATGGGGGAACCACTGTGCACTGTAACGAAGTAATTAAGTTGGTAGACTAATGTACCGATATCGAAGACACCCGATTTCGTTGGCCGATTGGGAAATTTCACAGCTGTCAAATTTTCTACGGGGTCGCTAATAGTTTTCCTTGCAAATAGTTGTGAGGATGATTACCTAAAATACCGGACAGATTTCGTGAGGAATAGGCCATCGAAAATTGGTTTCGTGAGCTGAGGATGGCAATCATCTGCAAGGGCATCAAAGTGGAAGAATCGGATGACTTGCAAACTTGCTGGAGAAAACTTCTGTGCTTCAAATGAGCTTTGGGAAGCTGGCTTTTCCCTAGCATAGAAAGTTTCTTGTGAACTTCCTACTAATTTCTGTATTACTTAGTTCCTGTAGGAATAAGATCCGTTTTGCTGTTTTGTGATGTAGGGAAACCGATAATTGTACCTTAGCACTATTAAAAAGATCGTTTTGCATCGGTTCATACAAATAAATTTGTTTTGATGAGTATATATCTGTTATACTTTGCATTCAACTCAATAGCCATTATAAAAACAAAGCACCGACAAACCGACATGAAACTAAAGCTTCACTATTGATCAAGAATCCGTAACGACCAATTCAAATATCCATCGATCCCATCTGTCAAAACTTATAAAATCGTTTTATCGAAATCAAATAAATGTGTCCGGATTTGCTCAGACATGAACCTTCTTATCAAGTGCTCAAGCGTGTTCGTGTCTTCAATTAACGATATCAGCGAACACGAAGGTAGATGTCAGTAATATAATTTGAAAAGAAATATTGAGACATTTTATGTTGTCATTCATGTCGGTTGGTCGGTGAACAAAGTGCATTGGCATTCAGGCACTTGAAAAGTTTCCATTCTGTAGGAGGAAACAACCAGACACGGACAAGAGCGGACAAAAGAACGGACTCGGACTATTGAAAATGAAAAATGCTCGCAGTAGAACTTTGTACACGTCTGTTTTATTCTGTCGCACGTTTTATAGTAATACAGGAAATGTGACGAGGGATAAGTAATAGGTGTAAATTAACACTGTCAAAAATACGCAAGGTAGTTTCATACTCTGTAGGTGTGCACTAAGCCGTGTTGCCAATATCTCCACACTCCTCCTCAACACCGGCTTTCTTCAAGTCCACTCAATCCTCTTAGCTGCTCAACTCGAATACGTGCCACCGGTTTGGTGAGCAAATCTGCTGTCATAAATTCGGAAGGACAGTACACATATTTAATCTTTCCGTTTTGACACAAGTCCTTGACGAAATTGTATTTTGTGTCAATGTGTTTTGTCCTGTTGCTGAACTTGTCCGACTGTAGCATTTTCAGACACGATTGGTTGTCCTCGTTCAATTGCACGATTCCAATATCTTCGCCGAGATCTTGCAGAAGACGCTGCAGCCATATTGCCTCTTGGGATGCCTCCGATAAAGCGACAAATTCAGCCTCCGCAGTAGACAGTGAGACGCAGGTCTGTTTGCGGCATGCCCAAGAAATGGTTCCCCACAAAATTTGAACAAAAATCCACTGTTCGACTTACGGTCCACTCGGCATTCCGCCCAATCCGCGTCGGCATGTCCAACCAAACCCGATTCATCGCCATGCTTGCTGAGACGAAGCTTCAAGTTGATTGAGCCTCTCAGGTAACGTACAATCCTTTTTAATTCGGTCCAGTCCCGCTGTGATGGATTCGAAAGCTTGCGGCTGAGGATAGACACAGGAGCAGCAATATCAGGCCTGCTATTAACCGCAATAAACAATAACTTGCCTACCAGCTGTTGATATTCCGCGTTACCAGGTAGTAGTGTATCTTCGGTGTCTGATTTTAAATATCCAACGTCGATAGGGATCGGTGAAGATTTAGCGTCCTGCAAACCAGCTGATTTCACGACGTCTGCTATATACTTCCGTTGTGAGATATGAAAGTCTCCGGCAGTATCGCGTTCCACTTCGATGCCAACATAATTTCGAACTTCACCAAGACTCACGACCTCAAAGTTCCGCTCTAGCGTTCGACCGATCGATGTAATCAGAGCTTGATCCTCGCTGGCAATGACAAGATCGTCTACGTAGACTAGAATGTAGCATCGCTTGCCGTTAACCTCTTTGTTGTACAAACACGGATCTGCCCTGCTCCTATTGAAACCATCACCTTCCAGCACCTGATGAAGCTTGATGTTCCATGAACGAGCGCTCTGCTTCAACCCGTACAAACTCCGTTTCAAACGGCAGACCTTGCCTTCATCGCCTTTGACGACGAACCCCGGAGGCTGGCGCATGAACAACTCCTCCTCAGGTCGCCGTTCAAAAACGCCGTCTTTATGTCGTACTGTCCAACGACCATCTTCCGTTTCGCCGCGACCGACATGACAGCCCGAAAAGTGGTCTGACGAACGACTGGTGCGAAGACTTCGTCGTATTCGTCACCGTATTGCTGATTATAGCCCTGTGCTACAAGTCTCGCTTTGAATCGCGCCACGTTGTCATCAGTCCGCTTTATTTTGAATATCCATTTCGAACCCAAGACACGTTTTCCCGGTGGTTTATCAACTAGGTCCCACGTTCCGTTACTGTTGATCGATTCAAGTTCTTCCAGCATCGCTTTCTTCCAGTTATCAGCATCAGAACTACAGAGCGCTTCCTTCAGAGTTTTAGGCTCCTCCTGTATTCCAGTCTCCGCTGAGCAAGCATACCTAGCCGGCAGCTGACCTTTCGTTGTCCTCTCTGACCTTCGCAAAACGCTCTCCTCAGCATCAGGTTCAGCGTCAGGCTCTGCATCCTCGAATACATCTTCTCCATTCGGATCTATAACGGGTTCATCGCACCGATCGAACACAGGTTGTTGCTTTACTGATAGAGGAACTACCACGTCGCTGCATGGGGGCTGATTTCCTGACTCACCTGACAGTCCTGACTTAACCGCACTGAAGCTGCTCAAGAATTTAACGTCCCGACTAACGGTTATCCTTCCAGTTGAAACATCAATCAATCGATACGCTTTTGAGACCTCGCTATAGCCCATTAACTTCAACTTTTTCGCCTTTTCATCAAGCTTGCCCTCTTTTCACCCGGTATGTAGCAGAAAACATCAACGCCAAAAGGGTGAACATGGTTAAGATTGGGTTTCACTCCGTGCCAGCGTTCATACGGCGTCACTGGAATCGTACGAGTAGGGAGACGATTTTGAAGATAGTTGGCAGTTGTTATGGCTTCACCCCAGAACCGGTTGTCAAGCCCTGCTTCGATCAACATACATCGGGCCATTTCTACGAGATACCGGTTTTACGCTCCGCAGTGCCATTTTGTTGTGGCGAATATGGTGCAGTTAACTGACCGACAATTCCACTATCCTTCAAAAAACGTCTAAATTTTTCCCGGTGTACTCACCTCCGTTATCCGACCGTAGTATTTTGGGCTTTTACCGAACTTGGTGTTGACCATCTCGACGTACTCACGTAGCTTGTCTAACGTTTCCGATTTTCGCTTGAGAATGTAAACGACCGTATACTTGCTAAAGTCGTCTACAAACGTCAGGAAATAGCGCCTTCCGCTCAGCGTTGCAGTCCGCATTGGACCACACAATCCGTATGGACGAGATCCATCATGCCCAACGACTTGCTGGTGGATGCCTTTGGGAACGGCACACGATGCATCTTCCCACGTATGCACACTTCACACTCTTCGGAACAGTTACAGTCTTTAAACTTTAATCCCGTTACCAAGCTAGGGAGCTTCTTCACAGCCTCACTGTCCCTATGCCCCAGCTTACGATGCCAGCCATGAACGCCCTCAGTGGGTTCAGCCACCATCGAAACACTCTCTTTGTTCAGTTTCAACACGAACAGATTGTTCATAAGTTCAGCCGCTGCACCAGCAGTCCCATTCCGGCTAATAGTGGCACCATTCGCATCGAAATTCACAACAAAGCCCTTGTTTACCAATCGTTTCACTGAGAGCAAGTTTGCTTTCATGTCCGGCACCAACAAAACATCATCAACTGTGATCACACGACGCCTGTTCGCATTGTCAACACTAATCAACTTTCCAGATCCTCTTCCGGTGGATCTCACTTTGGCTCCGTTAGCAACACTAACATCTTCCCTGACACTACTGTCAAACAGCTCAAAAAAATCACGGTTGTTGGAAATATGGCACGTTGCACCGGAATCCAGGATCCAAACATCCGTTACTGTAAGATCGCCGGTCACAAACGCCCAATCAACTGACTCGTCATCGTTTTTCACAACACTGTTTGCCTTGTGTCCAGATTTTTCTTCACTTTTCAGCTTGTTCTCCTTCCATTTCTTCCATTTTTCACAGCTTGCCTTCTTGTGCCCCGGTTTCTTGCAGAAGTAGCACTTGTCACTATCTCTTCCGGCAGCAGCATGCAAAGCTGTTTCATCACTTTTAGCACCATCCGTACGGTTTGCCTTTTTCAACCACTCGTCGATCAATTTGCCTTTAACCAGGTCCAAGGTCAAATCCGCATCTGGTCTGGCTTCCAAGGCGGTCACTAGTGTCTCGTATTCTTCCGGAAGGCTACTAAACAAAATAGCCACGAGCCACTGATCGTCCAAAACAGCATTTGTTTGCAAACCATTCAATTTTTCCACTAGGTCCGATAGCGTCGCAATGTGCTCTTCCATGTCACCGCTGGGTGCAAGACGAAGACGGCAAATTTTTCGCATTAGCGACACTTTCGTACTGAGCGTCCTTTTCACGTGCACTTTTTCGAGGTTATCCCAAGCCTCTTTTGCAGTTTTCGCTTTCCTTATATGGATCAGCTGGCTGTCTTCAACTGCCAGCCCAATCGTTGCCATGGCCAACTGATTTTTCGATTCCCACGCAGCCGTAACTGGCACCGGCGCCACTTTGTTGATAGCATCCCAGCATGCATCTTTTATCAGCAGCAACTTCATTTTGAAGCTCCAATTCTCGTAATTGGTAGCATTCAGCTTCACGAACGATACCAGTTTCTCACTCATCGCGGACCGACTTAATCAAAACACAAAAACGACCACGGTATAAATTCTCCAAAGAAACACGATTCACTCGCGACTCCGGTGTGCTGGGCCCATAACCTGTAGGAGGAAACAACCAGACACGGACAAGAGCGGACAAAAGAACGGACTCGGACTATTGAAAATGAAAAATGCTCGCAGTAGAACTTTGTACACGTCTGTTTTATTCTGTCGCACGTTTTATAGTAATACAGGAAATGTGACGAGGGATAAGTAATAGGTGTAAATTAACACTGTCAAAAATACGCAAGGTAGTTTCATACTCTGTAGGTGTGCACTAAGCCGTGTTGCCAATATCTCCACACATTCTACATACTACAACACAAAGTTTGAAGAAAAAAAATTGTTGAAAAGATTTTCTGCAGTTAAAAACAGATAAAAAAATTTTTTTTGGTGAAAATAAAAGCTAAGAACGGAAAATAATGTGGCAACCCTGTCCGTTGCCGGTAAGTTATTTACATTCCTATAACCCAGGGTTGGATCGCCAAAATGTCACTCAAATTTCAAGCCAAACATTGCATAAGCTCCTAAGTAACTATATAAACAAAATCGAGTTGAATATCGATTCAGACAGAAATCCATTTCTTTTATATGAATCATTTTGAAACTAGGCTCTAAGATTTAAAAAAATTGTAATACGAGCGATAACAAAACGTCCAATGTACCTGCCGTCTGATATCACGCAGCTCTGTACATTGGACTTTTGTCATCGCTTGTCTAATGTACAATTTTTGTCTAAAATTTTGACAGATGTACATAGGACCTACATGTTTTCTTCTCAAAACGCGTGTTCTGATTGTTCGAAGAATGGAAACAAGCAAAAAGTTCTTCGTTTGGATGAAAAGTATTTAACTACTGCAAGCAACATTTGTCTCAAGTCGAAAAAATAGGATCAAAAATGTTAATATTCTTTGTTCAAATCGTAATTGCAACTCACTTGCGTAATCTTTAATTTTTGTAAGATTTTGAATGTAAAACGTCGTCAGGATTATGAAGAAAATGTTGCCTTTGGTGTTTAGGGTGATTCTAGGCGTGTAATTGATACATTTGTTACTTAGGACCTATTGCGTTTGCATTTGTAGATTGGACCTGTTAGATTGGTCTTTTGCCAAGTTAGAATGTACATTGGACTATTGTGATTGCAGTATGCTCTAGTAAAATAATGCTCACAGTAATTCTGTATTAGCTTTATTGTTGAACTTTAGCATTTAGCAAACAGTAGCCCATCATATTTGAGAACCCCAACATCGGCTACATATTTATTCAATCGAAAATCGCACAAATCGACACAAACCTTAATCAATAAAGGACCAATGCGAAATTTTCAAACATTTTTTATGCCTGTTTTGATACCTATTTGCTGGGTGAATTACAAATTACCATCGCCATGCACCCATTCCTAAAAGCATGATTTGCGTGATATGTAAACCAAAGAGTTTTAATGTTATATATGTGGGTCTAAAAGAACCATAAGTTGATACAGTTTGTACACTAACCCTTGCCATTTACGCTTAAAAGCAAGTATTTGAAGTAATAAGTGCACCTGATACAATAATCCGATTGAATAAATATGTAGCCAGTTTTTGGGGTTCTAATGGAACCCAAATTATTCTATGGGATCGGCAGCTGGGAACATCCTTTATTTCATCTTCATACAAGGATCCCATAAAATTTTCTGAGGTCCCCTTAAGATTCGTCTGAAACTACTGGCTCAAATTATCCATCTGACACACAAACATTTCCAGATTCCTCTTTTGATTGTCTGATTGTCAGAACACCGTTCGAATCCCACCCTCATTTCGACGCCTACTTCACGGGAAAATTCAGCTGTCATTGTCAAATTGCGGTTGTTTTCGAAGAACCTTTTTGGAAATTTGTATTTCGTTAGCACCTATTTTCCTGCATTCGGTTAAAATTCAAATCTTCCGCAAGTAAATGGCATCCATTCCGGAGACGGTTCAGGTTGCCGTTCGCATTCGTCCTCTGTTGCCGTCGGAGATCCGGATGGGCTGTCAAGTCATAGCGGAGCAGACCACCCAGGAGGAACCACAGATTTGCGTTCGCTGTAGCGAATTGTTTACGTTCAATCACGTGTTCGATCCGAGCTGTGACCAGCGGGAGGTTTATGAGAAAAGTGTTAAATCGATTGTGAACCAGCTGGTGGCGGGATTCAATGTGACGATTCTGGCGTACGGGCAGACGGGATCCGGCAAAACTTACACGATGGGGACTTCGTTCGAAGGGAAGTACGATGATCACCAAGGGATAATCCCGCGGACGTTGATCGATGTGTTTGATCAGATTGCGGACTGTGAGGAGTTTCGGAGCATGGTAACCTGTTCGTTTGTGGAACTGTATCAGAGAATGTGTACGATCTGCTATCGTACAGGAATCGATTCGAGAAGATGATGGGTATTAGAGAGGACGCGTCGGGAGTGATTATACCGGGGTTAACGGAAATTCCGTGAAGAACGCAGAGGAAACGCTTCGGTGGTTGATTCAGGGAGCTAGTGCCAGAGCAGTGGCATCGACGTCCATGAACAAGGAATCCAATCGGAGCCATACGATGTTTACGCTGACGGTGAGGAAGATTCAAAACAATCAGGTTGTTACCATGTCCAAGCTGCATTTGGTAGATCTAGCGGGATCGGAACGATCCAAAAAGACACGGGCTGTCGGTGATCGTTTACGCGAGAGTATTCAAATAAACAAAGGCTTGTTGGCGTTGGGAAACGTAATTGCCGCTCTAGGAGCTGCCAAGAATACGAAAGGCTACATCTCGTACAGAGATTCCAAACTGACGAGATTGCTTCAGAATTCACTCGGAGGAAATTCCATCACTCTTATGATTGCGTGCATATCTCCGGCTGACTATAATGTTGATGAAACGCTGAGTACCCTTCGATATGCGGATCGTGCGTTGAAGATCCGGAACAAACCTACCATCAACGGGGCCGAGACAAACGTTCAGGATGAAATCAATCGGCTGAAGTTGGACAATCAGGAGCTGCGCAGCGCGCTAGAGCAGATAAAAAACAATCCGGTAGTTGTGTCCAAAAATGACCGTTCCCTTCGAAAGCTACAGGAGCAAATCCGTTCCACAAATATAAAATTTCAAGACGCAGTGAAGAAGTTGAATCAACTGGAGTTCCGAGCGTCACTGGCGGAGGATGCTCTGGATAGGATCAGTCATTCACTGTCGTCTCTAGAGGATGCGGAAAAATTCAAGCAGAGAGCCGACGAAATTTTGGCTAACTTTAGGAAAGAAGGTTTCGGTTGGCATGGTTCGAATGGACAATGAAATAAAATTTCAACTCAAAATGAATGTTCTGAGAGTTTTTCTTTTGGGATTTCCAAAAACCGTTTTGGTCAATCAATTCCCGGTATCAATCATTATGCTCACCGTTTTGGTTATCAAATTATCTGACACATCAAAAGCATAATGACTGGTTCGATTTCGGTAGCCGGAACGAATCAATTCAAACTCACCTCCCCTCGACAATCCCCAACGGTAATGTAGTGGAAAATTGGAAAATCCACAGAACAATAATTGCATGGTGTGAATGAAGCCGGGCATCATAATAGACAATGATGATTATAATGATTACCGAAATCAATCATCCCGGTGGGCAATGGTAGTGT
>JASCZW010001735.1:0-209270 GCA_034211315.2 Aedes japonicus
AAAAAATATACGTCAATGACATTTCCTTCGTCCTCAAAAATCTGAAAGTGCTAATTTATGCCGACGACATGAAGCTGTACTTGGAAATCAAAAATAAAGAAGACATCAATATATTCCAGTATGAAATTCATACATTCTACATCTGGTGTAAGAAAAGCTTATTGGAACTGAATGTAAAAAAATGCAATTTAATATCTTTCAGCAGGAAATTAACAACAACCAACATTGTAATTGCATTAGGAAATCAGAAAGTAGAAAAGTGTGAAAAAGTGAGGGATTTAGGAATTATCTTAGACTCTAAACTTAATTTTATAGACCACTACAACACTATCATACACAAGGCAAATAGCATGTTAGGGTTTATTAAACGCTTCTGCTACAACTTTCAAGACCCGTACACTATTAAAACTCTATATATTGCCTATGTGAGGTCTATACTGGAATATTGCAGCATTGTGTGGTCTCCTCGTCCAGGTATACATGAAGAAAGAATAGAATCAGTACAAAAACAATTTCTATTATATGCTCTTCGTAAGCTAGGCTGGGCCTCACATCGTCTTCCATCATATGAAGCTCGCTGCATGTTGATTGACATCCAAACATTGAAAGAACGACGAGAATATGCGATGGTTTCATTTGTAAACGATATCGTTTCGCAGCGTGTTGAATCAGCCGAACTACTTTCTAAATTAAATTTTTATGTACCAATTAGACGACTTCGCAAAACTACCTTGAACGGTTTGTTGGCTGCGATATCGTGCGTGAAGTATTGCTCTTCAGACCGCTTCAGGAGCTCCTTGAAGGCGTTGAAGTGAGGTAGCGACGTAACCATCACCTTGTAACCCTGCGAGCAGAGTTGGATAGTGCACCTTAGGCCCTTGTTAATGAAGAAGTACACCTTCTCGAGGAAACATTCCGGAAATCCCTTCACAAAGAAGGGCGGTAATTTCTCCTTCCTTTCGATTTGCGGTTCGGCACCGTTTTCCAGAACGGCGTAGCGGTTGTTCGCCAGAAGCTTCTTGGACGACAGCACATCGTCCGCTGTATTTGGATGGGAACGTTTCCCGGTCGAGCTAGTGCCGGCATTACTTGGCGGCGGCTTCCCCATGTCGGGGTTGGGCTGTGTATCACACAACGCGGCAGCAGACAGTGCACCACGCACCGAAACGAGAGAGCGAGAAAACCGAAAAAACTTATCACAGCGCGAGCGAAAAACACGACCGATCGTGTCGCTTGGTAAAACTGGAATGATATTGACGTAGGACTACGTCTTTCATTTCTATACTGGGGCGCCGTTCTAAAATTTCTGAAATTTCCGCGTTACGGGTCGTTTTGGATATTTTGAGCGATAATAACTAAGTCATTGCATAAACGATTTTCATATCGTTTGCACCAATCGATTGCAAATAATTCTACGTTTCAGTTTTAGTAATGCATAAATTGACTTGATTGATTTTTTACATTAACTTATTAAAAATAACGTAAATGTAAGGTGATGTCTTATAATTTCGATTCGCATTAACCAAATTTCCTAGCACAGTTTTCAAATCTAAGCAAGAGACGTCTCCCATCGTCGTCTTCTTCTTATTCTTTGTTCTCGAGAGGTAGATTCTGTTTCACGCTAGTGTTTGGCGAAACATCTGATTCCTTTTAATGAATTTGATTCACATTGCTTTAGTTGATACCCCCTTTTGTTCATGCAATGGTACCCGATGCCATGATAAAAGGCACATTTCCGAACAAATGCCTCATTCGTTCGGCAGCATTAGAGCTGCGCGGATCTCCCGGTGGGAGAAAAAGTAGTGGCGGTACCTAGCAATGCCCAGCTGGTCGCGGCAACAGTTGCTGGCGGTACCCTGCAGCCCACCTGGTCGTGGCTGCAGTAGCTGGCGGTCGGTACCCAGCAGTGGCCGTGACTTAAAAAGTAGAGCGCTCACAAAGAATTAGAACCGGATCTTCAAAAAGATTGAGCGAGCTCTATAAAATTGAACCGACCAGCTGGGCATGAACGCGGCGTTCAAAACTATAAAATCTTTAAAATTGAACCACGAACGGCTCAAGCAAAATGAGCCGTTGGCGCTGTCACATTTCTGAGCAGTGTCTGTTGTTCGTCATTTTGCTGTTTTTCTCTCCTGGCTATTACACCGACCGAGAACTTTCAACAGGCATGTTTTGTTAATTTTGCTTGTTCTCTCCTCAGCCGATCGAATCAACATTGTGAGTCGGGAAGCTCTCTACGAAAGCCCTACAGTTAAGGCAGAAGGCATGCGCGACTCTTACCACAAAACATGATTGTTGTCGTTCCATTCCAACCGAGCAATACATTATTCAGTGCGTTTTGGTGGTTCGATTGGAACATGTTTGGACAGTCGGCCATATTTTACTTTCGGGCTTTATCAATACCAATACTGCCGGTTGAATGAAATAGCGTTTCTAGGATTTTTTCAATAGGGCGAATTGAACAACAAGAGATTCTCTCCTCTCTCGATCTCTTTCATTTTTTACACCATTATAAAACTTTTGAGGGATCCTTTAGTACAGATAGAAATACATCAGTGCTGGCCAGCATACTCTCCAAATAGTAGAATGTAAAACGTAAAGCTGAATGAAATATGAATGAAAGAGAAATTAATCATTCGCCCTAATGAATAAAAACCGTCGGTTTCTTTTGTTTTTGAGCTTTTTTTCTCTAGTATTTTGAGAGGAATGGTACAATTTTGTGCGATAAATTCACGTTGAAAAGCTCACACCATTGGCCGGTACGAACAATGCAATATATTGTAGTAAAAACGAAACAGTTGAGGATTGTTTTTTTTTCAGATTAAAGCCTTTTCCAGTGATTTAGAAAGAGTTTTTATTCAGTACCTTGAGTTTTATTTAACTACGTTTGAGTGAAATAGACAACACTGAGAACGTTTTTTCTAGCTGTAAATCGACTTTAATCTGAAGCTTATGTTATTTTTTAAATGATAATTTACAAAATTTAAATTATAGTCTTCTTTAGTCCATGTCATCAATCAGTTCAAATATGATTTGGTATCATTTTGATCGCAAATGTGGTGGGAATGGTAAAGTGTCAGGAACATGCCACTACTGCAAAAAATCTCTAGCGCTGTCCGGAGGCTCGACGGGAACAATATCCGTGGATAGAGGCATACAATCAGCGCCAGTTGGGAGGTCTACAATGCAATACTAAGCATCAGCTCGGTGCAATGCAGGAATCAACCGAGACTGGGACAGTAGAAAAAAGAGTCACCGTAAGTGCTTCATCATCTAAACCGCCTGCACGTCCACAATCAGCCCCTCAGTTATGGATAACGAATTTTGTTGATATAATCAAACCCATGCCTATCCAACGTAGAAGATTAATTGACATTCAGTTAATCAAGATGATTTGCAAGGAATTTCACCCCTTCTCGCTAGTTGAAATGCGGAATTCAAAAAATTCGTTGAATTGTTGTGTCCTTCCTTTAAGCTTCCCAGCAGAAAAATGCTCACAAATAGCCTGCTACCGGCAGTTTACAATGATCTATTATCATCAGTGCAAAAGCAGTTAATCGATGCTCTAGCTGTTTGTATTACATGTGATGGTTGGACTAGTATCACAGACACAAGCTTTTACGCATTGACTGCTCATTTTTGACGTAGGACTACGTCTGTGTTTTCAATACTGGGGTACACGTTCGAATTGCGAAAATTTGGAGCGTCACGAAAAATATATAGGTTTTGAACGTGTCATTCCACGATTGATTTTCAAAATGTTTGCACCAATCGATCGGAACATTTTCTACGCTTCGATTTAAATATTAAAAACTATTGATTTTTAACATTCAACTATTGAAATTAACGCAAATATAAGGTGATGTCTTATAATGCCGATTTTTCAGAGTAAATTTACCAAATACACAGTACTTTGCTAGCACAGACTTCATATTTAAGTAAGGAACGTCTCCTATGCATCAGGAAAAGATATTTAAGGGAGACACGTTGAAATTTTCCTTCAGTGTGGTTTTTTCGTCTCTCGCGCTGTTCGGTTCGGTAGTGTAGTGACACGTTTTCTTTTCGTCCGTTATTCGTGCCGCGATTTCGGACCCATCTTGTGTCTCTTCGACGCTTGGCCACCTGTTCGAGGTGGCAAGCTTCAACACTGAGCTGCAGAAGTTGGCAGCAAACCCACTGACACCAACCACTGTTGCGATGGCACGCAACAAAAAAACTGGTGCTTCCACCTCAAGCCACCGTACAACAGCAACTACTGCCTGCACCCAACAGGCAAGCGGCTCAAAGCGACCCCGAACTGACGATGCCAATCCTGCGTCATTGGATCACAATGCCAGACTACTGGCCAACAACAGTTTTGCCACGCTTCCGGTTCAATCGGTCACCGAGCAGACGGTGCCAAAAAAAGTGAGAATTCCACCTCTCTTTACCACCACGAAGGAAATCGCCACGCTCAGGAACGAACTTGCGGCGGCGCAAATCCATCCGTTGTTCAAGCTGTGCAGCATGGGCATCAAGATCGTCTGCTCCACCGAAGCAGATTTTTCATCTACCAGACGATTCCTAGAATCGAAACAGCTCGAGTATTACACTCATGACACCCCCGGAAGCAAGCCAATGAAGGTGGTTATTCGTGGACTACCGGAACAACCACCGGAGGATATCATGGAGGAACTCAAACGGCTTAAGCTCAAGCCGATTAAGGTGTTCCCCATGAAGCGGGCCGAGGAACGAAACCATCGGGATCTACTGTATCTGGCCCACCTGGAGAAGGGCTCAATCAACATGAATGAGCTCTCCAAAGTGCAAGCGCTTCTCAACATAATTGTTGAATGGGAGCCGTACCACCCCAAGAAGCGTGACGTCACGCAATGTGCCAACTGCTTTTCATTCGGCCATGGCACGAGGAACTGCCGCATGAAACCGCGCTGTGGAAAATGTGCAGGAACACATGAAACGGCGAAATGCGACCAAATGGAAGAAACTGCCGAGCCCAAATGTGCCAACTGCGGGTCAAACCACGATGGCCAAAACCGTGCCTGTCCCAAGCGTGCGGAGTACTTGGAAATCCGGAGAAAAGCGTCTACCAGAAATCGCAACGGGCGAAACCGTCATCAACCTCCTCCGAATACGATCGAGGACTTCCCGCCGCTCAGGTACCAAGTGCCGAATCTGCCACCAGTTCCATTGAAATATCGCCAACCAATGCGCCCGCCAGCATCCGTTCAGCAACGATTCGTGACAGCCGCCGCCGCCCCCATGCCGGCTCCTCCTCCAGGCTGGGGCAATCCAAATCCAAGTTGCAGTACCTCCACGCAACCACCGGCCGATGGACAGCTCTACGACTCGGAGCAAATGGTCGAGTTCGTCCAAGAGCTTTACCGCCAACTACGTTCCTGCCGCTCGAAGGAGGAACAGCTCAAAGCCGCCACATCCGTGACGATGAAGTTTCTTTACAAACATGGACCGTGAACGCACCATCAGCATCTTAAACTGGAATGCTTGTTCCATCCGGAACAAAACCATCGAGCTCGGTGACTTCCTTAACAGGAAGGCCATCGACATCGCCATCGTCACCGAGACACATCTCAAGCCGGATCTGAATATTTTTATCCCTGACTATCGGATTGTGCGACTTGATCGTAGCGGCTCAAGTGGAGGAGGAGTTGCGATCGCCCTGCGCCACAACATCAACTGTCATCTACTTCCGAGCTTCCAGCTGCAGTCCATCGAAGCTATCGGAGTCGAGGTCGAAACTGCTGTCGGCCCAATCACCATCATCGCGGCCTATTGTCCCAAGCAAGCCAGCCTCGCCAATGGAACAACAACGATGCTACGAAACGACATCCGCAAGCTAACTCGGAGGCAGGGACAGTTCATCATCGCCGGGGACCTAAATGCGAAACACGAAACCTGGGGGAACACTCGACGCAACCGGAACGGAATAGTACTGCAGGAAGACCTGGAAGAGGGACATTACACCGTCCTGGGCCCGGATACTCCCACCCGGTTGAGCAGATCCGGGGTCCATTCAACAATCGACATCTTCCTCACCAACATGGGGAACAACATCGGCCAGCCGATCGCATACCAGGAGCTCAGCTCGGACCACTATCCGGTGGTGGCCGAAGTTGGCTCCTCGGTCAACCGGCATCGAATCACCAGACGGAACTACCATCGCGCCAGTTGGGAGAGGTTCCGACAACAAGTTGACGACAACATCGATTTCAACATGCGCCTTGATTCGGTTGATGACATCGAACGGCAGCTGCAGAGCATCGAGCAAGCGATCTCCCAGGCCCGGGAGCAACATGTACCGGTGATAGATCAGGTGAGCAACTCTGTACCCATTGATAGACCCACTAAAGAACTTATTCAATTGCGCAACGCCATTCGAAGGCAATACCAGCGAACTGGTTTGCCTACTTTAAAAAGTCATTGCAATCGAATGACCAAAATAATTAACGCCAGAATGGTGGACCTCAGAAATAACAATTTTTCCGACAAGATCCGCTCTCTCCCAGATTGTGCAAAGCCGTTCTGGAAGTTGACAAAAATCTTAAAAACTAAGCCAAGACCGATTCCACCGTTGATCCCACTTGACAGCACTTGATCGCTCCACGGATCGCTTGATTACTCCTGCAGAGAAGGCTGTTGAGATAGGTTAACACTTCGTCAGCTCCCACAATCTTGGACTAAACATCGTCAGTCCACACGAAGCTGCCGTTAGCGAGGTTGTAAACAACATCCATCTAAGTCCCAATGACTTCTCGGAAGAGTTGGAGATCTCAGCTGACGAATTGTTGACCTATATCAAAGCGTCTAAGAACATGAAGGCCCCAGGTATCGATAACATCTTGAACTCGGAGCTCAAGCAATTGAGCCCCCAGTTCTATAACCATCTGGCGATGGTATTCAACCAATGCCTGCGACTTAGCTACTTCCCCTCGTGTTGGAAGTCAGCCAAAGTCATACCCATCCGGAAACCTGGGAAAGATCCTTCGTGTTCCAAAAGCTATAGACCAATCAGCCTTCTTTCAGGAGTATCCAAGCTGTTTGAGAAAGCGATCCACCGTCGGCTTATTTCATCTGCCGACGAGCTTAACATCTTGCTCGACGAACAATTTGGCTTCCGACGTGGTCGGTCGACAATTCACCAACTTAATCGAGTCAGTAACATCCTCAGACGGAACAAGTCTGTTTCAAAATCATCGGCCATGGCACTTCTCGACATCGAGAAGGCCTTTGATAACGTGTGGCATGATGGCTTGGTGTACAAGCTGCATCGATACAATCTTCCCATCTTTCTGGTGAAGATAATTAAAAATTATCTGTCGGACAGGACATTCCGTGTTTCGCTGCAGGGTGCAGTTTCTGATGCACAGGAGATTTCCACCGGTGTTCCGCAGGGAAGTATATTAGGTCCACTTCTGTTCAGCCTATTCACTTCGGACATACCCCCGCTCCCTGAAAATGGATCTCTGTTGTTGTTCGCCGATGATACCGCAGTCGTCCACAATGGTAGGGTAATAAGAGCGCTTACAGCGAAACTGCAGCGAAGCCTGAATGTTCTGTCTGAATACTTCACCGAATGGAAGATCTGTATCAATGCGGCGAAGACCCAGGTCATCCTATTTCCACACTCCAACTCTCCCAGACTTGTTCCGCCTGAGGATTGTAAAATAAGCCTGAACAACACAACGGTGGAATGGGCCAAATCAGCTGTCTATCTTGGCGTTACCATAGACAGCAAGCTTATTTTCAGGGAGCAGGTTGACAAAACGGTCACAAAGTGTAACGTTCTGTTGAAACTTCTGTACCCATTGATCAACAGAAGGTCTACATTATCCCTGAAAAACAAGCTTGCTGTCTACAAGCAAATCATACTTCCAGTCATCGAGTACGGCATGCCAATCTGGGAAAGCTGCGCAAAAACACATCACCTGAAGCTTCAGCGTATTCAAAATAAGTTCCTCAGGCTGATCCTGAACACCCCTCCAAGGACAAGAACTTCTGAGCTCCACCGTCTGGCCGAGATAAAAATGCTCGACGATCGCTTTAGTGAGTCTATCAATCGGTACAGGGCACGCTGCCTGACATCGGATCACCAGATCATTCGGAATCTGGTTCCCCACCCCTAGGTTTTTCCAATTGTAGTTTTAATTGTAGATTAGGTAGGTTATCAAATTTTAAAGCTAACAATGCCCCAAGGGCTGTACGGAAAATTCATGTAAAACACATAACACTTTAAACACACCAAACACATAAAATTAAACAAAGCTGAAGAGCCCAATGGGCTGAACACTTAAAATGTAAAAATTAGTATGTAAGACAAACAAATGGAAATATAAAACATGTTAGGTAAAAAAAATTTTCCTTCAGTCTTTCAGCGATCTCAAAGATGTTGAGTCAGTGCTCGGCTACGCACCGTCACCGGATTGCAGCTACCACTCGTTTGCATTCACTGTCTGCTATGGAAGGTCTCTACACCGAGTGCGTTGGTGCTGGAGCCCCCGTCTATTTCGCTGCGGTGGTGAAATACCTGGCCGATGAAGTGCCCGAGATGGCAGGAAATACCAACCCGTGACAACGCGTCGACCAAAATCATACCACGTCACATGCAGCTGGCCATCCACACCGACGCAGAGCTGATGAAACTTTTCCGGTGTGAACATTTCACAAAGTGATGTATTTTTCAGGCTGTCCTGCTGTACAAGAAGACCGAGTGAAAAGCCCAAGTTCAAATGGAACCATGTTCTCCCCGTCAACTAAAAACCGTCCTTTTCAGGACGAACAACATAATTTGCCCATCTAAAGAGTTTGTTAATTTGAAGTTTCTCTTGCGTTCATCAACATTTACATTCCCACGCACTGGCTCAACATGGCATAGCTTTAAAGGTCGCGTCTCGGAGTAAATGGCTTAACATGTTTAATAACCAACAAACGAAATATATGTCCATATCTCGACTCTCTTTGGTTGGGGGTTTTGTCCCTGAAAAGGGCATTTTTCATTTACATAAGGTGATGTGAATTTAACATCCGAAGCCATACAGCGTGATGATTTCATTTCCTCGCTGGTGTCTGCCGTAACTAGTGAGGTCCACCAGAAATCGCAACGGGCGAAACCGTCATCAACCTCCTCCGAATACGATCGAAAACTTCCCACCGCTCAGGTACCAAGTGCCGAATCTGCCACCAGTTCCATTGAACTATCGCCAATCAATGCGCCCGCCAGCATCCGTTCAGCAACGTTTCGCGACAGCCGCCGCCGCCCCCATCTCGGCTCCTCCTCCAGGCTGGGGCAATCCAAATCCAAGTTGCAGTACCTCCACGCAACCACCGGCTGATGGACAGCTCTACGACTCGGAGCAAATGGTCGAGTTCATCCAAGAGCTTTACCGCCAACTACGGTCCTGCCGCTCGAAGGAGGAAGATGCGAAACACGAATCCTGGGGGAACACTCGACGCAACCGGAACGGAATAGTACTGCAGGAAGACCTGGAAGAGGGACATTACACCGTCCTGGGCCCGGATACTCCCACCCGGTTGAGCAGATCCGGGGTCCATTCAACAATCGACATCTTCCTCACCAACATGGGGAACAACATCGGCCAGCCGATCGCATACCAGGAGCTCGGACCACTATCCGGTGGTGGCCGAAGTTGGGTCCTCGGTCAATCGGCATCGTATCACCAGACGGAACTACCATCGCGCCAGTTGGGAGAGGTTCCGACAACAAGTTGACGACAACATCGATTTCGACATGCACCTTGATTCGGTTGATGACATCGAACGGCAGCTGCAGAGCATCGAGCAAGCAATCGCCCAGGCCCGGGGGCAACATGTACCGGTGATTGATCAGGTGAGTGACTCTGTACCCATTGATAGACCCACTAAAGAACTTATTCAATTGCGCAACGCCATTCGAAGACAATACCAGCGAACTGGTTTGCCAACGCTTAAACGTCACTGTAATCGAGTGACCAAAATTATTAAGGCCAGAATGGTGGACCTTAAAAATAACAATTTTGCCGACAAGATCCGCTCTCTCCCAGATTGTGCTAAGCCGTTCTGGAAGTTGACAAAAATTTTAAAAACTAAGCCAAGGCCCATTCCACCGTTGATCCCATTAGACGTCAATGACTCTAGAAATCGGTTGGTAACTCCTGCAGAGAAGGCTGCTGAGATAAGTCAACACTTCGTCAGCTCCCATAATCTCGGACAAAACATCGTCAGTCCACATGAAGCTGCCGTTAGCGCGCTTATTACTAACATCCATCTAAGCCCCAACGACTTCACAGAGGAGTTGGAGATCTCAGCTGACGAATTGTTGGCTTATATCAAATGCTCAAAGAACATGAAGGCCCCAGGTTTCGATAACATCCTGAACTTGGAGCTCAAGCAACTGAGCCCCCAGTTCTATAACCATCTGGCGATGGTTTTCAATCATTGCCTCCGACTTGGCTACTTCCCCTCGTGTTGGAAGTCAGCCAAAGTCATACCCATCCAGAAACCTGGGAAAGATCCTTCGTGTTCCAAGAGCTATAGGCCCATCAGCCTTCTCTCAGGATTATCCAAGCTATTTGAGAAAGCGATCCACCGTCGGCTTCTTTCATCTGCCGACGAGCTGAACATCTTGCTCGACGAACAATTTGGCTTCCGACGTGGTCGGTCGACTATTCACCAACTTAATCGAGTCAGTAACATCCTCAGACGGAACAAGTCTGCTTCGAAATCATCTGTCATGGCACTTCTCGACATCGAGAAGGCCTTTGATAACGTGTGGCATGATGGCCTGGTGTACAAGCTGCATCGATACAATCTTCCCATCTTTCTGGTGAAGATTATTAAAAACTATCTGACGGACAGGACATTCCGTGTTTCGCTGCATGGTGCAGTTTCCGGTAGTCAGGAGATCTCCACCGGTGTTCCGCAGGGAAGTATATTAGGTCCACTCTTGTTCAATCTATTCACCTCGGACATACCCCCGCTCCCTGAAAATGGATCTCTGTCGTTGTTCGCCGATGATACCGCAGTCGTCCACAATGGTAGGGTAATAAGAGCGCTTACAGCGAAACTGCAGCGAAGCCTGAATGTTCTGTCTGACTACTTCACCGATTGGAGGATCTGTATCAATGCGGCGAAGACCCAGGTCATCTTATTTCCACACTCAATTTCTCCTAGACTTGTTCCGCCTGAGGATTGTAAAATAAACCTAAACAACACAACGGTGGAATGGGCTAAATCAGCTGTCTATCTTGGCGTTACCATAGGCAGCAAGCTTATTTTCAGGGAGCAGGTTGACAAAACGGTCACAAAGTGTAACGTTCTGTTGAAGCTACTGTACCCATTGATCAACAGACGGGCTACATTATCCCTGAAAAACAAGCTTGCTGTCTACAAGCAAATCATACTTCCAGTCATTGAGTACGGCATGCCAATCTGGGAGAGTTGCGCAAAAACACATCACCTGAAACTTCAGCGTGTTCAAAATAAGTTCCTCAGGATGATCCTGAACACCCCTCCGAGGACAAGAACATCAGAGGTCCACCGTCTGGCCGAGATAAAAATGCTCGACGATCGCTTTAGTGAGTCTATCAATCGGTTCAGGGCACGCTGCCTAACATCGGATCACCAGATCATTCGGAATCTGGTTCCCCATCCCTAGGATTTTCAAATTGTAGTTTTAGTTGTAGATTAGTAGGTTATCAAATTTTAAAACTAACAATGCCCCAAGGGCTGAACTGAAAATTTAATGTAAAACACATAGCACACTAAACTCACCAAACACAGAAAATTTAAAATTAAACAAAGCTGAAGAGCCCAATGGGCTGAAACACTTAAAATGTTAAAATTAGTATGTAAGACAAAAGAATTGAAAATATAAAACATGATAGGTAAAAAAAAAATTTTCCTTCAGTCTTTCAGCGATCTCAAAGATTTTGAGTCAGTGCTCGGCTACGCACCGTCACCGGATTGCAGCTACCACTCGTTCGCATTCACTGTCTGCTATGGAAGGTCTCTACACCGAGTGCGTTGGTGCTGGAGCCCCCGTCTATTTCGCTGCGGTGGTGAAATACCTGGCCGATGAAGTGCTCGAGATGGCCGAAATGCCAACCCGTGACAACGCGTCGACCAAAATCATACCACGTCACATGCAGCTGGCCATCCACACCGACGCAGAGCTGATGAAACTTTTCCGGTGTGAACATTTCACAAAGTGATGTATTTTTCAGGCTGTCCTGCTGTACAAGAAGCCCGAGTGAAAAGCCCAAGTTCAAATGGAACCATGTTCTCCCCGTCAACTAAAAACCGTCCTCTTCAGGACGAACAACATAATTTGCCCATCTAAAGAGTTTGTTAATTTGAAGTTTCTCTTGCGTTCATCAACATTTACATTCCCACGCACTGGCTCAACATGGCATAGCTTTAAAGGTCGCGTCTCGGAGTAAATGGCTAAACATGTTTAATAACCAACAAACGAAATATATGTCCATATCTCGACTCTCTTTGGTTGGGGGTTTTGTCCCTGAAAAGGGCATTTTTCTTTTACATAAGGTGATGTGAATTTAACATCCGAAGCCATACAGCGTGATGATTTCATTTCCTCGCTGGTGTCTGCCGCAACTAGTCAGGCCCGTCGCCTTTTGTAAAATTTGTTTCGCATAGCCTTTGTGTTACCACCTTCCTTCCATTCAATAATACCCGATGCCATTATATAAAAAAGGCCCTTGCATGGTCAGCAGTCATTTGTGATACGTTGC
This sequence comes from Aedes japonicus, assembly GCA_034211315.2. Classification (NCBI taxonomy): domain Eukaryota; kingdom Metazoa; phylum Arthropoda; class Insecta; order Diptera; family Culicidae; genus Aedes; species Aedes japonicus. The sequence continues at coordinate 12,765 of JASCZW010001735.1, forward strand.
TGTTACCAGTCGCATTCACCGTCTGCTTGGGAACGGTGACTGCGCCATGCCGAGCACGTTGGTGCCGGAGCCCCCGTCTACTTCGCTGCGGCGATGGAATACCTGGCCACTGAAGTGCTCGAGATGGCAGAAAATACCAACCCGCGATAACGCGTAGACCAAAATCATACCACGTCACATGCAGCTAGCCATCCGCAACGACGCAGAGCTGATGAAACTTTTCCGGTGTGAACATTTCAAAGAGTGATGTATTTTTCAGGCTGTCCTGCTGTACAAGAAGACCGAGTGAAAAGCCCAAGTTCAATTGGAACCATGTTCTCCCCGTCAACCAAAATCCGTCCTTTTCAGGACGAACAACATAATTTGCCTATCTAAAGAGTTTGTTAATTTGAAGTTTCTCTTGCGCTCATCCAAATTTACATTACGACTCACTGGGATACACATGGCATCAGTGTTGGTGACTGCCGAAAAAATCAGTGAAAATTATTTATTCTTATCCGTGCTTGAAACAACCGTATAGATGATTGTATTGGTAAAGGCATCATACGCAGGAACTCAGAGAGTGAACAAGATCATACGTTTTGTAGATTACTTCATTCCACCACGCAAGTTGAATGGACAACAGCTCTGCCTATTTGTGATTCACTCTTCGTTAATTGAGTGGCTATGGAAATACGACCCAGTAGGATCGCCAGATGATAATGTTCGGAGACGAGAGATGATAGCATTCATTTGAACAGAATCTTCCATTGTCTTTTGGTTCGAATGACAGTGTTGGAAGTTTTGTTAAGTATGACAGTCTGGGAAAAAATCGGCCTAATCGATTGATTTTTTTAATTTTCCTGTCAGGTATCCGATAAAAGGTCGGTATCGTGTACGAAAGAAATTTCTTTTTCTATCCCAAACCCATGTTGAATTCTGTTAACTGAAACGGAAAAGTAAAGAATGGAGAAGAAATTTCTGCAGCAGTATCCACCTGAAAAGAACGAAAAATAAAATTAAAACTTGTCAAAATTCCGCTTGGTAATATTGAACAAAATTCCGTAACCTCTTTACTTTTTAGGTCGATACTGGGTTTAAGTTGTGACAATTTTTCAGGGCTATTGACACAATATGTTATGAACACCTTATGAATTTTATATCACATAACATGTGAGACAAACCGTTATCAAGATTTCAGTTGAAAGGGGTATAGGGGTTAATTACAGAAGTCCAGTCGAGCAACTCGACTCGACACTTGTCACTGTCGAGTCGAGTAAAATTGCAACCGACTGAAACTGATCAAGTAGATAACGAAGGTCAACTGTTAACTATAATGTTGAAACTTTTCCAAATGTCTTTGAAATATTACATCATGTAGTAATTCGGGACTTCTATCAATTTAGCTGTCATTTTTGAGAGCTGAAGAACAGGTATTGACATTTTTCACTCTTGTTTTGTGAATTTCTCTAATGTTTTTGTTAATCAGAAAAAACTCATTGGGCGCTGTGCCAATGTTGCGATTTGATATACCTTGCGGGGAAGTTATTGATTAATATGTGGACAAGTGTCTATATACATATTTCAAAAATGATACAGAAGAGGGGTTATTATCTAGTCATCACCAATTTATACGTGATGATACTGAAGGTATTGACAGTACTACATAATTCTTTAAACATGTAATATTAAAGGTTGCTATATGGATATGCGTTGATCGGTCTCACTTTAACGATTCTATCTCGAAGTTCTCTGACCTTCTGGTATAGCATTCAATCTTTTTCCTAACCTTCTGGTATCCTGAGTAGAGACTTTTTCAGAATCGAGGAGTTTGTTTTTAATTTTTGGAGGATTCTTTGAACTTTGGAAGAATTCTCAAAACTTTTCTGATATTGATGATTTGCTTAGCTTCTTGTTTTTTATACTTCTCTGCTAAACTTCAGCGAAGTTTTCTTGACGATCAAATCTCTCAAACGAGGTGAAATGGAAACCAAGGAATTGTGATTCCTACATGAGGTTGTGTCCTAGCTCAAAGAACGATGGGAACGGTTGGGAGATGGTGTTCACCATATTTTTATATGGTGCCATGAGCAATGAATGTCATTATGGTCATATGAATGATTTTAGTATTGACTGCTTCTTCTGTTTGCCAGTGATTTTCCCTTGAATTTCAGGGAACCTCTTTTCTGATCTTCGACAAAGCTCTTTGCTGTCAAAATTCTGGGATGTTTTCACCTGAACTTTAATCAAGTTTCCTCATAAACGTCTAGACAGTCACTCCTGATTTTCTTGTAAATATACATCTAACAACCCAACCTCACCTTCCAGGAACAGTTCATATTTTTTTGCTGAACTTAGTTACTGTCTAAACTTCTGACGAGTCCCATCCTTAACTGCAAGGAAAACCTCTCCAAAACTCTGAGAAAGTTCGATCCAGAATTTCCAGAATTTTTGAACTTTGGGAAAGCTCTCTAGCATTTCTGGAAAGTTACATTGAGAAGTTTATTTTGGAACTTCTGATAAGCCTTTCCCTGAACTTCAGAGAAGTTCTCTCTTGAATTTCCAGGACGTTCTGAGCTTTGTGGAAGCTTGTTTCTGAATTTGTGAAAAATATTAGATAACGCCCTCCTGGTTAGTTTCTTCCTGAACTTCGGGAAAGTTTTATTTTCCTGACGTCTGAGAAAACCTCAAAACTTCGGGAATGTTCCAAACTTCCAAGAAGTCGTCTCCCTAAACTTCTTAATGAAGCTCTGAGAAGTCCTCTCCTGATTTTCTGGGAAGTTCTGTCCTTAACTTCTGGAAAATATGATCTTGAACTTCGAAGATGTTTGGTCCTGAATTTTTCGGTATATTCCTTCTTGAACTACTAAGAGCTTTTCTTTCTATGCTCCAAGAAATCTAGGATTAATTTCATAAAACACTTAACTCGTGGGTCGATTTGCTAATCCCATGCGCAAATGTACTGAAATAAGGCGTTTAGAAGTACCTTAGGAAAAACCTAAGGTTCTGAGATTAATTTAAAAAACTCATCACATTTACTACTGTTCTGAGTTTCCATCTGGGTTTGCGAACTAATATTAGGATCACAAACGAGAAAATGAAATTTACTTTTTGTTATTCCGACTCAAGGTTCATTCGTGGTCCTAATGAATTGAGCTCTTGGCTCCTACCACTCTCTGTTAAGCATTAGTTTTACTGGCTAAATGCCACAAAGCCTCTTACAATATCCACTTTACATTTGATTAGTTCAATGAGCTATTCAAACTGACGGTAATTTGTTTTGTTTTTAATAAGATTAGACATTTTTTGCTAGAAGTAAATTGTTTTTCTGTTAATTCACCTGCAAAAAAGCTGGTTAAGTGTATTTCTTATCTTACTAAATGAATAACCACGAATCGATAAAAATCGCAGATCAAAACAAACTCTTAAACGACAAAATGTGACAGATCACTCACTAGTTTCTGAGCGATCGATTGAGTCGACCAACTCGACAAAATTTGGTTGATCTCGACATCTGTAATAGCAAAATCGCTCTGTCGAGCAAAGTGACGGTCGACTTGATTTCTATAATTCAAGCAAAACAATGCATTAAGTCCTAAGTAACATTGAGAGACTCTCTTTGTCCACTTTCTCTTTGCGTTCCTATGGCTATTTTAAAAACATGTTTAACTATTTTCAATATACAGTACGCAGTATAAAGTGTGATAAGGGATACAATACGTTGAAAACATCAGCAAATCGTTAAATAGACAAGCTATTAACCAAAAAGAAAGTCGACGAAGAGAATCTCTCAATGTTACTTAGGACCTAATGTATTGTTTTGGTTGAATTGGCCCCATAATATCCATATCGTCGATTATCGTTCGTTGAACAAACATTAGCTTATTTTCTATTTCAACAAGAATGCATAAATTTTTGTTTTCTGACTTTTGAAAAATCTTTTCTACCGGACAGGGAAGCCACTGCATCCGTACCATTACAAACTAAGTAACCTGTGCCATTATCGGTATCTCCCAAAAACAGAAAAAACTAGCCTAAAGAAACACATGTCACCTTCTATTAATATTTGGCGTTTAGTTGCTACATATTTCCTGTTTTTTCCCACTGTATTTACTGGCTACACTGTGCTTTTCGGCTTCCGATCCGTTTTTGCTCTGAACGCGGTACCACACAATCACCAAGTGATTCGATCGGAAGCTTTGAGCACTAGCACACGATCGAATCAGGAAACGAAAATGAATCATCAACAGAAGCCAACGAACGAATCAATAAATTGTACAAGCAAGCAGTGATGAACACGCATACAATTGGCAGGCGACGATATTCATGCTATGTTAATTCAATGCGTACCCTGGCCCATTCGTTTTCGGTTTGAGAGGTGAAGCAGAACTTCTCATTGTGTGCGTCTATTGAATCAAAGAAGAGCGTGCAACGAATGATATATGATACGATTGTAACCATCCTTGCATGGCATAGCTTTAACCGTCGCAGATGGACAAGCAGGTGGACAAACAGGTTGGACCGCTGCCGAGAGAGCTCGTTGTTATCGGGCGAACAAGAAAGCGGCCGAAGGTAATGCGTCTCCATCTACTAGCTGGGACGCTGGAGAAGGCCCTTCAACTCGAGGTAGGAAATCTTAAATTACTTTCGTCAAGAAAATAGCAGGTTTTCAGATAGAGCGTCATATTCATGACAGTTTTCACAATGTCATGACAAATAAATATTTAAGCTGTTTTAAATAATAGCATGAGGCGATTTTTAAACATTTAGAGAAATTATTAAAGGCTTATTTAATTCCTGCACGAAAATTATCGTTTAACATTGATTAAATGACAATGATATTACATATTCCAGAATTGATTTTACTTATTCTTGAAAGAATATTGAATATTGAACTGTATAAGTTACATATACTGGAATGAAACCTTGTATGGCAGCCAATAGCTTTTATGAAGGTTCTCAAGTGGACTCTTTATGGTCTTATAAAGGTTTTGACGTAGGACTACGTCTTTGTTTTCAATACTGGGGTACAGTTTAAAAAAATATCTATTGCGACTGTCACGAAATGTGGTCAGGTTTTGAGCGTTAATAACTCAGTCGTTTCTTCAAACATTTATTAAATTTTTGCACCAATCGATCGAAAATATTTCTACGCATCGATTCTTATAATGAAAACTATTGATTTTTAACACTAAACTATTTTAAATAACGCAAAGATAAGGTGGTGTCTTATAATGTCGATTTTTCAGAGTAAATTTACCAAATACACTGTACTTCCTAGCACAGATTTCATATTTAAGTAACGAACGTCTCCTAGGCAGCCACGAAGGTTATCAAACAAGTACAAGTTATCAAACAAGTTTAGTACTTTGGTAGTCCGAGACAGCACGACGTGACGCAGTGTGGCAACTGCCTTGCGTGCCCCGATGGAAGAAGGTGCGCTACTGAAGTGCGCAAATTGTGGCGCAAACCATGAGAGCAGCAACCGAACCTGCCCAAAACGTGCTGAATTCTTGGCGGTCCGCAAGAAGTCATCCACCAAATCCCGGCCTGCTCAACGCCGTCCGCCACCTCCGATGAACGAGGAGAACTTCCCGTCACTTCGTTCTCAGGTGCCTAACCTACCGCCGATCCCATTGAATCACCACCAAGCAAACCGCCCGTCAGCTTCCGTGCATCATCGTTTCGCAGCAGCTGCCGCCGCCCCCAACCCGACTCCTCCTCCAGGCTGGGGCAATCCAAGTTGCAGTACTTCAACGCAACCACCCGTCGATGGACAGCTCTACAACTCGGAGCAAATGGTGGAGTTCGTGCAAGAGCTCTATCGCCAACTACGTTCCTGCCGCTCCAAGGAGGAACAGCTCAAAGCCGCCACGTCCGTGACGATGAAATTTATTTTCAAACATGGACCGTAAGCGCACCATCAGCATCCTCAACTGGAATGCTTGTTCCATCCGGAACAAAACCTTAGAGCTCGGTGACTTCCTTAACAGGAAGGCCATCGACATCGCCATCGTCACCGAGACACATCTCAAACCGGAACTCACCGTTTTCATCCCAGGATACCGGATTGTGCGACTTGATCGTAGCGGCTCTAGTGGAGGAGGAGTTGCGATCGCCCTGCGCTACGACATCAACTGCCATCTGCTTCCGAGCTTCCAGCTGCAGTCTATCGAAGCCATTGGAGTCGAGGTCGAAACTGCTGTCGGCCCAATCACCATCATCGCGGCCTATTGTCCCATGCAAGCCAGTACCAACAACGGAACAACAATGGTCCTGCGAAACGACATCCGTAAGCTAACTCGGAGGCAGGGGCAGTTCATCATCGCCGGCGACCTTAACGCGAAACACGAAGCCTGGGGGAACACTTGGCGGAATCGGAACGGAATAATTATGCAGGAAGACCTGGAAGAGGGACATTACACCGTCCTGGGCCCGGATACTCCCACCCGGTTGAGCAGATCCGGGGTCCATTCGACAATCGACATCTTTCTCACCAACATGGGGAACAACATCGCCCAGCCGATCGCACACCAGGAGCTCAGCTCGGACCACTATCCGGTGGTGGCCGAAGTTGGCTCCTCGGTCAACCGGCATCGAATCACCAGACGGAACTACCATCGCGCCAGTTGGGAGAGGTTCCGACATCACGTTGACGACAATATCGATTTCCACATGCACCTTGATTCGGTTGATGACATCGAACGGCAGCTGCAGAGCATCGAGCAAGCGATCTCTCAGGCCCGGGAGCAACATGTACCGGTGATTGATCAGGTGAGTGACTCTGTACACATTGATAGACCTACTAAAGAACTTATTCAAATGCGCAACCCCATTCGAAGGCAATATCAGCGCACTGGTTTGCCAACGCTCAAACGCCACTGTAATCGAGTGACAATTTTGCCGACAAGATCCGCTCTCTCCCAGATTGTGCAAAGCCGTTCTGGAAGTTGTCGAAAATTTTAAAAACTAGGCCAAGGCCCATTCCACCGTTGATCCCATTAGACAGCAATGGTTCTAAGGATCGATTGATAACTCCTGCAGAGAAGGCTGCTGAGATAAGTCAACACTTCGTCAGCTCCCATAATCTCGGACAAAACATCGTCAGTCCACATGAAGCTGCCGTGGGCACGCTTATTACTAACATCCATCTAAGCCCCAACGACTTCACAGAGGAGTTGGAGATCTCAGCTGACGAATTGTTGGCTTATATCTAATGCTCAAAGAACATGAAGGCCCCAGGTTTCGATAACATCTTGAACTTGGAGCTCAAGCAACTGAGCCCCCAGTTCTATAACCATCTGGCGATGGTTTTTAACCAATGCCTGCGACTTAGCTATTTCCCCTCGTGTTGGAAGTCAGCCAAAGTCATACCCATCCAGAAACCTGGGAAAGATCCTTCATGTTCTAAGAGCTATAGGCCCATCAGCCTTCTCTCAGGATTATCCAAGCTGTTTGAGAAAGCGATCCACAGTCGGCTTCTTTCATCTGCCGACGAGCTGAACATCTTGCTCGACGAACAATTTGGCTTCCGACGTGGTCGGTCGACTATTCACCAACTTAATCGAGTCAGTAACATCCTCAGACGGAACAAGTCTGTTTCAAAATAATCTGCAATGGCACTTCTCGACATCGAGAAGGCCTTTGATAACGTGTGGCATGATGGCTTGGTGTACAAGCTGCATCGATACAATCTTCCCATCTTTCTCGTGAAGATAATTAAAAATTATCTGACGGACAGGACATTCTGTGTTTCGCTGCAAGGTGCAGTTTCCGATGCACCGGAGATTTTCGCCGGTGTTCCGCAGGGAAGTATACTAGGTCCACTTCTGTTCAACCTATTCACCTCGGACATACCCCCGCTCCCTGAAAATGGATCTCTGTCGTTGTTCGCCGATGATACCGCAGTCGTCCACAATGGTAGGGTAATAAGAGCGCTTACAGCGAAACTGCAGCGAAGCCTGAATGTTCTGTCTGAATATCTCACCGAATGGAAGATCTGTATCAATGCGGCGAAGACGCAGGTCATCCTATTTCCACACTCCAACTCTCCCAGACTTGTTCCGCCTGAGGATTGTAAAATAAGCTTAAACAACACAACAGTGGAATGGGCCAAATCAGCTGTCTATCTTGGCGTTACCATAGACAGCAGGCTTATTTTCAGGGAACAGGTTGACAAAACGGTCACAAAGTGTAACGTTCTGTTGAAGCTACTGTACCCATTGATCAACAGAAGGTCTACATTATCCCTGAAAAACAAGCTTGCTGTCTATAAGCAAATAATACTTCCAGTCATTGAGTATGCAATGCCAATCTGGGAGAGTTGCGCAAAAACACATCACCTGAAACTTCAGCGTGTTCAAAATAAGTTCCTCAGGATGATCCTGAACACCCCTCCGAGGACAAGAACATCTGAGGTCCACCGTCTGGCCGAGATAAAAATGCTCAACGATCGCTTTAGTGTGTCTATCAATCGGTACAGGGCACGCTGCCTAACATCGGATCACCAGATCATCCGGAATCTGGTTCCCCACCCCTAGGATTTTCAAATTGTAGTTTTAGTTGTAGATTAGGTAGGTGATCAAATTTTAACAAACAATGCCCCAAGGGCTGAACAGAAAATTTCATGTTAAACACATAACACTTTCAACACATCAAACACATAAAATTAAACAAAGCTGAAGAGCCCAATGGGCTAAAACACTTAAAATGTAAAAATTAGTATGTAAGACAAACAAATGGAAATATAAAACATGTTAAGCAAAAAAAAAAAAAAGTAAAAAAGTACTTTGGTAGTCGTGGAGCTGTGCAGTGGCGTAGTAGCGCCACTAAATTCGTTCTTTTCAGGACGACCAAATCAGTATACTAACTTAAGAGTTTGGTTGAATTTTTCTATTGTGCTGTTCGTAATTCAATAACCGCGTCACGGCTGAACATGGCGTTCATCAAACGTCGCGTCCCCGATTATATTATCACAAAACGATGAAAAACTAACGAACGAAAGTCTAGAAGGGATAATTCGAGCCAAACTGCAACACATCAGAGACCGACCATGTGGTGGAGTTCGCCATTGTTCCTAGTAATGCATAGCGGATTAGTTGCTGGCAGTGGCTAGCAAATTAGGAAAATTTCTGTTAAGAAAATCATCCGCTAGCGTGCACTAATTAAGACTAATTATTGTGGCACAATAACTGATGTTCGTCCCCTATGATGCAATTTGTATCACATTGCCTTCGTTAGTACCGCCTTCTTTTGTGCAATAGCATCCAACGCCATAACATACCAGCTCTTAGCAGAAATTGTGACTCAGTCTTACAATAGTCGTAGAGCTGTGTAGTGGCTGTTGCAACACAGTTTGCGGCATCAAGCACCCTGGATGGTGCACTGGCGAGTAGTCGTTGCCCACAATCCCGCTTCACTTTACTCAATTTTGAGTACAATTGTATGCTATCTCTTTTTCTCTCTCGGATATGTTACTAAATTTTCGTTAAAAAATGGATCATTTCAATTTTTTATTAGATCCACTTCTTACGAAAATTGAGTAACATTTCCGTGGGAGAAAAAGATATAGCATATAATTGTTCTCAAAAATTGAGTAAAGTGAAGCGGGAGTGCATAGAGCCGTTTATACAGTTGGCTGTTGGTGCCGATGCTCGCGTCAACCTCGCTAAGGAGACATGGCTGCTGAAGCCTACGAATTGTCGTGAAAAAGCCACCCGTGACCAGACAAACAACCCTAGGGGAATCGCAAACTATTTCTCCCTCGTCAATTAAATCCGTCCTTTTCAGGACGATCAAATCAGTTTATTAACTAAAGAGTTTGTTTAGTTAAATTTTTCTTTTGTCGGTTTGTAGTTCAATTACCGCGTCACGGCTGAAAATAGCATTCATTAAACGCCGCGTCCCGGAGTGTATCATAAAACCGTTGAACAACAATCGAACGAAATTTTAGAAGGGATAATTCGAGCCGAATTGTGACACGTCAATGACCGACTATGTGGCTTTTTTCGTTTTAGTTCCTAGTTGTGCATACCGGATTAGTTGCTGGCAGTGGCTAGCAAATTAGGAACATTTCTGTTAAGAAAATCATCCATCTAGCGTGCACTACTTCAAACTAATTATTGTGGCGCAATAACTGAAGTTCGTCCCCTATGATGCAATTAGTATCACATTTACTTCGTTGAATGAAAATTTGATTCAGTCTTACGGTGGTTGTAGTGCTGTGCAGAGCAAAATGTGCTGTAGCAGCGCAGTAGGCGTGCGACCACACTGGAGGATGCACTGGTGAGCATTCGTGATCCAGAGAAGTTGGTGCAGTTGGCTGTTTGGGCCAATACTCCCGTCAACATGGTTGCGAGAAATAAGGCTGCCGAAGCCTACGAGTTGATGGGGAAAGCCGTCCGTAACAACAGCGGGACAAGAATCATCCCACGTCACCTGCAGATGGCCACCCGCACCGACGAGGAGGTGAACCAAGAATACCAAGAAGAAACCCCAAGTTAAACCGTGAACAATGTTTCTCCCCCGTCAACTATATCCGTTCTTTTCAGTACGACCAAATCAGTTTGCTTATTTAAGAGTTTGTTTGGTTGAATATTTCGTTTGTGCTGTTTGAAATTTCATTCATTCGATAGGAATCAAATAATTTTGAGAATGTCCAATTAAAATGTCGGAGCATACATATGGCTGCAAGGTATGTGGTTCAACCATCGTAGAAAATACAACTAGGGCCGTATCATTATTAAAACCAAACGGTCCTTTTTAGGGCCACCAAATGCAATCTAAAGAGCTAACAATATAATATTCTTACATATTCACTTCCTAATGCTGTTCTATCGTTCAGTTAGCACTATTTCAATAATAGGCTTTGAATTCCCAACCACAACCATATACAGCGCAATAAGGATAATGATTTTCAGGTGGTCGATCATGCTTTTGATCATGCTGCCGAGAGAGCTAGCCAAACACGAGGTTTTAGAGCGAACCGAAGCCATGGTCAAGTAAACCAGCTTCATGGCGAAATGAGATGGTGTTAGTAGCTGTTCCCTCGAACCCAAAATGGCCCTTTTCAGGGCCAACAAAACAACTGGAAAAGAAAGTTGACATGTGTTTGGGAATGCTGAAAGCTGGGTTTCGGGGTGGTTGATTGAAGTGTTTTAGCCCATTGGGTTCTTCAGCTTGGTTTAATTTTATGTTTTTGATGTGTTTAAAGTGTTTATGTTTTACATGAAATTTTCAGTTCAGCCCTTGGGGCATTGTTTGTTAAAATTTGATAACCTATGTATGAATTTAGATACCAAGACAGGCTATATCAAATATTTAAGGTTGTAGTGCGAAATGTTTAGTGTATGGGAATTCGATTTCGAACGAAACAAATTTCAGCCACTCTTTAAACAATCAAGCGATCTAGATTGCACATTGCTTCGTAGTCCTACGTCAACTTTGCGTACAACCCCATTGGGCTGTCCCTTCTAGTTTTATTAACTTATTTTTACAATCGTCTATAGACTGGGCCACTTTGTACAAATTTCGGCTTTAAAGAAGCATAGAGGAGGTATTGGTAGACAAAACAGTTTTGTATGTAGTTTTATCAACAAAGCCGGGAGGAGTGCTATACGACTGGAACAAAACTAAAATTGTTACTTGGGAGTGGTTAATTTGTAGCCAGATGGTAGGCGCAACCACGAGGTGCTTGTGTTTGATCTAGTTGGTAGACATCATTCGGTAAGGCGCTACATTGGGTGGTATGAACGGTATAAGCCAGCCACCATCATCATCGCTAATGTGTGCAGAAAATGCATCAACTAGCAACATTAGCATGACCAGTTACCAGTGATTAGTAGATCATTGAAAATCCGTCCTTTTTAGGACAATATGATTTTCCCAGCTAAAGAGTTTGTTTGATTGGAATTTATCTAACGGTATCGACATTTTTGTCAATTGGCAGCCAGCGGTGACCGAAATAGTTTCAGTTTTCCCTTCGTCGCATACTTAAAATCTTGAGTACAATTTTAAACACAACTCGGAAATTAAAACGGTCTCAATATTATTCCGAAGCGCAAGTTTTTGGGGAAGAAAAACGCCGTTTTGCATACTTGGTTCGCCATTTTGAATCTTGCCTTACTTATGAGAAGGGCCTATGAAAAATGCACATGATATCTTCAAAAAATTGTATCTCGGAAACGGTTTGTCCGATTGGTTTGGTGTTTTCGGCGAAGTTTTAGACAATTGTTGGTGTTATATGGAGAAAATATGCACGGTAAAAAAAGTTGGGTTTTTGTGTTTTGAACTAAAATATAGATTTTCCCTTAAAAGTTACATGTCAATATTTTTTTAATTATTCTTATGTTATAGCTGACTGAAAATGCTATCTAGTGCACAGTGGGTTGTTCTGGAGAAAAATAGGTTACAATGAAAAACAATTTTTTGACGTAGACTACGTCTTACGGCAAGGGTAGGGTGTCAAATGAAAATCTAAAATATTGCGACCGTCACGAAAAACCGTACGTTTTGTACGCGAATAACTCAAATAATCCACGATAGATTTACATGATTTCTTCTTCAATTGAAGCTGTGCGGAGCTGGTCGCTGGTACTGCTTCATTTGTCCGGCAGCGGATGTGGTCGCAGAGCCAGTTGTCACGTAGCAGCTGATGATGGTAAGTGCCAAGGCTCTCCTAGACAGCGATCGTCCGCTTTCTCGCGATTGCGTGTTCGGTTCGCGATCTATCGCCTGCGCTTGCTCATCTTCTGGTGGTGGCAAAGTAGAAAAAAGTGTTGCAAAGTTCGGAAACATTTCCCGCTCGACCTATTGCTGTGGCAATGGGTCGAAAAAATCGACCAACGGTGACATCTGCTACCGAATCTTTACCGCAGCCGGGCAGCTTCAAGCGGCTGCGCCATGATGACGCCGATCCAGTGGATCCGAACGCTCGTCTACTAGCAAGCAATCAATTCGCCGTGCTTCCGGTACAGGAGGTGCCAAAGAAGGTGAAAGTTCCCCCGCTTTTCACCACATCCAAGGACATTGCTGCTCTCAGGACCGAGCTTGCAGCTATCCAAATCCATCCACTGTACAAGCTGTGCAGTAATGGCATTAAAGTAATGTGCTCGACGGAGGCTGACTACCGTGCTGTCGGCGCTCACCTAGTCGCCAAGCAGAATGAATTCTACACGCACGATGTACCCGGAAGCAAGCCTATGAAGGTGATCCTGCGTGGTCTTCCGGAACTCACTCCGGAATCAATCTTTGCGGAGCTGCAAGCGGCGGCACTAAAGCCTCATAAGGTGTTTCCCATCAGGCGCCAGCAACACGGAAACTACCGGGACCAACTTTATCTGGTCCATCTAGAGAAGGGATCCGTCACGATGGCGGAACTGTTGAAAACACGGGCCCTTTTCAACGTAATCGTCGAGTGGGACCGGTATCGTCCAAGACAAAACGACGTGACGCAGTGTGGCAACTGCCTTGTTTTCGGCCACGGAACTCGAAACTGCCACATAAACCAAGATGTGGCAAGTGCGCCGGAGCACACGCCACCAAGGATTGTGCCCCGATGGACGAAGGTGCCCCAATGAAGTGCGCCAACTGCGGCGCAAACCATGAGAGCAGCAATCGGACCTGCCCAAAACGTGCGGAGTTTTTGGCTATCCGAAAGAAGGCATCCACCAAGACTCGGCCAGGACAACGCCGTCTACCTCCTCCGATGAACGAGGAGAATTTCCCGTCACTTCGGTACCAGGTGCCAAACTTGCCACCGATCGCACTAAATCACCGCCAAGCAAACCGCCCGTCAGCTTCGGTTCATCATCGTTTCGCGGCAGCCGCCGCCGCCCCCAACCCGACTCCTCCTCCAGGCTGGGGCAATCCGAGTTGCAGTACCTCCATGCAACCACCCGTCGATGGACAGCTCTACGACTCGGAGGAAATGGTGGAGTTCGTGCAAGAGCTCTATCGCCAACTACGTTCCTGCCGCTCCAAGGAGGAACAGCTCAAAGCCGTCACGTCCGTGACGATGAAGTTTCTGTTTAAACATGGACCGTAAACGCACCATCAGCATCCTCAACTCGAATGCTTGTTCCATCCGGAACAAAACCTTAGAGCTCGGTGACTTCCTTAACAGGAAGGCCATCGACATCGCCATCGTCACCGAGATACACCTAAAACCGGAAATCAGCATCGTCATCCCAGGATACCGGATTGTGCGACTTGATCGTAGCGGCTCTAGTGGAGGAGGAGTTGCGATCGCCCTGCACTACAACATCAACTGCCATCTGCTTCCGAGTTTTCAGCTGCAGTCCATCGAAGCCATCGGAGTCGAGGTCGAAACTCCTGTCGGCCCAATCACCATCATCGCGGCCTATTGTCCCAAGCAAGCCAGTACCAACAACGGAACAACAACGGCCCTACGTAACGACATCCGTAAGCAAACTCAGAGTCAGGGGCAGTTCATCATCGCCGGCGACATGAATGCGAAACACGAAACCTGGGGGAACACCCGGCGGAATCGAAACGGAATTATTCTACAGGAAGACCTGGAAGAGGGACATTACACCGTCCTGGGCCCGGATACTCCCACCCGGTTGAGCCGATCCGGGGTCCATTCGACAATCGACATCTTCCTCACCAACATGGGAAACAACATCGCCCAGCCGATCGTTCACCAGGAGCTCAGCTCGGACCACTATCCGGTGGTGGCTGAAGTTGGGTCCTCGGTCAACCGGCATCGAATCACCAGACGGAACTACCATCGCGCCAGTTGGGAGAGATTCCGACAACATGTTGACGACAACATCAATTTCGACATGCACCTTGATTCCGTTGATGACATCGAGCGGCAGCTGCAGAGCATCGAGCAAGCAATCTCCCAGGCCCGGGAGCAACACGTACCGGTGATTGATCAGGTGAGTGACTCTGTACCCATTGATATACCCACTAAAGAACTTATTCAATTGCGCAACGCCATTCGAAGGCAATACCAGCGAACTGGTTTGCCAACGCTTAAACGCCACTGTAATCGAGTGACCAAAATTATTAAGGCCAGAATGGTGGACCTTAAAAATAACAATTTTGCCGACAAGATCCGCTCTCTCCCAGATTGTGCTAAGCCGTTCTGGAAGTTGACAAAAATTTTAAAAACTAAGCCAAGGCCCATTCCACCGTTGATCCCATTAGACAGCAATGGCTCAAAGGATCGGTTGATAACTCCTGCAGAGAAGACTGCTGAGATAAGTCAACACTTTGTCAGCTCCCATAATCTCGGACAAAACATCGTCAGTCCACATGAAGCTGCCGTTAGCGCGCTTATTACTAACATCCATCTAAGCCCCAACGACTTCACAGAGGAGTTGGAGATCTCAGCTGACGAATTGTTGACTTATATCAAATCCTCAAAGAACATGAAGGCCCCAGGTTTCGATAACATCCTGAACTTGGAGCTCAAGCAACTGAGCCCCCAGTTCTATAACCATCTGGCGATGGATTTCAATCATTGCCTCCGACTTGGCTACTTCCCCTCGTGTTGGAAGTCAGCCAAAGTCATACCCATCCAGAAACCTGGGAAAGATCCTTCATGTTCCAAGAGCTATAGGCCCATCAGCCTTCTCTCAGGATTATCCAAGCTGTTTGAGAAAGCGATCCACAGTCGGCTTCTTTCATCTGCCGACGAGCTGAACATCTTGCTCGACGAACAATTTGGCTTCCGACGTGGTCGGTCGACTATTCACCAACTTAATCGAGTCAGTAACATCCTCAGACGGAACAAGTCTGCTTCGAAATCATCTGTCATGGCACTTCTCAACATCGAGAAGGCCTTTGATAACGTGTGGCATGATGGCCTGGTGTACAAGCTGCATCGATACAATCTTCCCACCTTTCTGGTGAAGATAATTAAAAACTATCTGACGGACAGGACATTCCGTGTTTCGTTGCATGGTGCAGTTTCCGGTAGTCAGGATCCTCTGCCGGTGTTCCGCAGGGAAGTATATTAGGTCCACTTCTGTTCAATCTATTCACCTCGGACATACCCCCGCTCCCTGAAAATGGATCTCTGTCGTTGTTCGCCGATGATACCGCAGTCGTCCACAATGGTAGGATAATAAGAGCGCTTACAGCGAAACTGCAGCGAAGCCTGAATGTTCTGTCTGACTATTTCACGGATTGGAAGATCTGTATCAATGCGGCGAAGACCCAGGTCATCTTATTTCCACACTCTCCTAGACTTGTTCCGCCTGAGGATTGTAAAATAAACCTAAACAACACAACGGTGGAATGGGCTAAATCAGCTGTCTATCTTGGCGTTACCATAGACAGCAGGCTTATTTTCAGGGAACAGGTTGACAAAACTGTCACAAAGTGTAACGTTCTGTTGAAACTACTGTACCCATTGATCAACAGAAGGTCTACATTATCCCTGAAAAACAAGCTTGCTGTCTACAAGCAAATCATACTTCCAGTCATTGAGTACGGCATGCCAATCTGGGAGAGTTGCGCAAAAACACATCACCTGAAACTTCAGCGTGTTCAAAATAAGTTCCTCAGGATGATCCTGAACACCCCTCCGAGGACAAGAACATCTGAGGTCCACCGTCTGGCCGAGATAAAAATGCTCAACGATCGCGTTAGTGAGTCTATCAATCGGTACAGGGCACGCTGCCTAACATCGGATCACCAGATCATCCGGAATCTGGTTCCCCACCCCTAGGTTTTTCCAATTGTAGTTTTAGTTGTAGATTAGGTAGGTTATCAAATTTTAACTAACAATGCCCCAAGGGCTGAACTGAAAATTTAATGTAAAACTCATAGCACACTAAACACACCAAACACAGAAAATAAAAATTAAACAAAGCTGAAGAGCCCAATGGGCTGAAACACTTAAAATGTTAAAATTAGTATGTAAGACAAACAATTGGAAATATAAAACATGTTAAAAAAAAAAAAAGACAGCGATCGTTGCGTTAAGGTAAAATGGCGGATAATGGGGGCGCACAATCGCGTCGATATGTTCAAGCCGCTATCTTACCTCATCGTGGCAATTGTTTCGCCGCGACTTCGAAAACGCTGCTGTTTAGGGGATAGCGTCCTTGGGGGGGCGAGCAACAGTAGGTGAAAATAATCTGTCCTTTTGAGGACAATAAATTTAAATAAAAGAGTTGTTCAATAAAGAACTAATTTTAGATTTTGTCGGTGCTCGATGGAGGGTGAACCGTCGTTAAAAATTTTACCCAGCTGGTTGGCGCAATCCTAAAATTGCTAAACTGTCCTTTTGAGGACAACCAATTTAATTAAAAGAGTTGTTTATACAAGAATTAAACTTTTATTTCGTTTGGTTTGTGCTGCCGATTCGTTCGCCGCAACTGCAAAAACGCCTCCATGGAGGGCGAGCCGTCGGGAAAATTTTACCCAGCTGTTTGGCGCAACCCACTTATAAATTATCTGTCCTTTTGAGGCCAACCAATCCAGTTTAGAGAGTTGTTTATGTAAGAATTAAATTAATATTTCGTTCGGTATGTGCGCCATTTAATCTAGTGCCGATTTGTTCGTCACGACTGCAAAAACGCTACTGTTTGCGGGAGAGCCTCCATGGAAGGCGAGCAGGACAATTCTCCGTTGGTGAAATTTTTTGACGTAGACTACGTCTTACGGCAAGGGTAGGGTGTCAAATGAAAATCTAAAATATTTCGACCATCACGGAAAACCGTACGTTTTGTACGCGAATAACTCAAATAATTCACGATAGATTTACATAATTTCTTCCTCAATCGGTCGGAAATTTTACCGCACTCCAATTCAATTGTCAAACATTATTCTCAAACAATAGTAAACAATTCAAAGTAACGCAAATATAAGGTGATGTCTTATAATGTCATTTGCAGAGTAAATTTACCAAATTTCCTATCACAGATTTCAAATCGAAGTAAGGAACGTCTTGCATCATCTTCTTCTTCTTTGTGCTAGAGAGGGACTTTAACCAATCATGTCATTCGTCTCTCCTTGTACGTATCGCATGCAGCTGAGGCGGGTATAAAACGCACACTTAGGAAAAAAATTCCTCATTCGTTTGGCAGCATTGTAGCTGTGCGGAGCTGGTCGCTGGTAGCTGGTCGCAGCTGCTTCATTCGTCCGTCAACGGAGCTGGTCGCAGAGGCAGCTGGTGGTGGTAAGTACCAAGGCTCTCCCAAACAGCGATTGTCACGATGAGGTAAAATGGCGGATTATGGGGGCGCACAATCGCGTCGGTTTGTGCAAGCCGCCATCTTACCTCATCGTGGCGATTGTTTCGCCGCGACTTCGAAAACGCTGCTATTTGGGGGAAAGCGTCCTTGGAGGCGAGCAGCAGTAGGTGGAAATAATCTGTCCTTTTGAGGACCGAGCCGTCGGGAAAATTTTACCCAACTGGTTTGCGCAACCCACCAATAAATAATCTGTCCTTTTGAGGACAACCAATCCAGTTCAGAGAGATATATAAGAATTAAATTAATATTTCGTTCGGTTTGTGCGCCATTTAATCTAGTGCCGATTTGTTCGTCACGACTGCAAAAACACTACTCCATGGAAGGCGAGCAGGACAATTCTCCGTCGGTGAAATTTTTTTCCTAGATGGTTGGCGCAACCCGCGATGAATCAATAAATCAATTCAATTTCTAATATATGAGAGTTATTTGAATAAGAGTTTATCTTACATTATGGTCGATTGGCAGTCATATTGGATTTTGCCAAGTCGTTACTAGGCAACAGTGTACTATGCAGTGGATCCATAAAATCAGGTGCTTTGATTTATTTTCACCAAAAAATCCTACCAGATACCATTCCATCTTTGCTACTTTCAATTTAATATTCTCAGCTTGAGAGTTTGTTTGATTGGGATTTTCCTTTCAAATTGCCGATTGGCAGCCAGTGGTATTAGCAAAACTTGTTTTCCCTTCGTCGCATACCTTAAAACACACAAATTCCCTATCACGGACACCATTTTCGATGTCGAACATGATATACCGAACCAACATAAATTCCAATTAGTAGTGTGTTATAAACAGTTGTTCTGTTGTGTTAACGATTCGCGTTGGATAGAGTTCTACCTCTAGGGAGAAAAACTTTTTGAGAAACATATTGAAAGTGAGAATGCCTAACCGATTTGATCCAGAACGCTTGCACAGATTCAGGAGCGCTTCCTAAAGAGCGAACATACGGGAAATCCTCCGAAACGACCATGCACCGATGCCGAGCGAGCTCGTAGTTATCGGGCAAAATTGAAAGCAGCAAGAGATAATGCGTTGCCAACAACTAGTTGGGACGCTGGAGAAGGTTCTTTAACTCGAGGTAGGAAATTGATATTTATTAAATTTAAATCAATTTGACAAAGTGCATGTCATCAAAGCAATTGAATATCTTTCTATGTTATCGCTCCCTGTCTTAATAAATTGCAACATAGTATTAGTTGTATTCTGGTGATGACATGCGCCGCGTGCTTTTTCAACATACCAACCTACAAATGATATCGATACAACTAATGCGCTGAACATATATTAATGCGTGATTATTTTCTCAGGTGTTTATTTTATATTTATAAGAATTTATCACATATTAACCAACCTTTTCTCCCATACCCATTGCAAAGAATAATGATATTTTATAAAACTCACTCTCTTTCTTCTGCGAAATCTAATATATTTGTATATATTTCGATGTCCTTAAGCTTTAAGCCATAATGGATTCACTAATTTACCTAATATTCACATAGAAACATGAAAAATAATTTCAGTCAAGTCAAGTCGATGGATATGGATATCATTAAGGATTCTTGTTCGAACGAATTTCAGTAAAGTTTATTTATTTATTCGCTTAGATTTCATTGTTTGTTTGTTCGTTTGTTTGATATATTGTTCAACACTTTTTGCCAGGTCTCACAATCAAACAGATTAAATATTTTATTTCACGCAACCTGGTGAAATACATCAGAAAAGGTATGCCAGTTATTGTGACTGGCAATTTAAACATCATTGTTCCAAAGTCAGAGAAACTTCCCTTCATTGATTTCATGAAGAAGTACCTTCATCTCGACTTGGCTCTGAGCTGTGATCAAACAACTAGTCGTGAAGAAGATTTTGGCGCTTTAACCTTCGTTCGTGACCTCCGTTTGCAATGCCAGCAATATTATGCATTTTTCTTAAACCACCGTCCAACGATTTTGATTTTCTACGAATAAACATTTAGTAATGAGAAGCGATTTAATTATAAGAATGATCAAAACTATCATTAATTTAATAATTTTATATTCCCTAACAGATATTTATTTATTTATTTATTTATTTATTTTATTTTCGTCAACAGATAAAAATGTTCATCCCAATGACCCTTTAAAAAAATTAAATTACATACGAAAATTAACAAAACTTAACAAAAACATATACGGAAACAACGCTTATTAACCTCACGGGATACATTAAAATCAAACACATTATAGCAGCTGTTGAAAACGCGGCACATGCTTTGCACAGGTTCGTGTTTGCCGTAGTTGGTCCTTGAGTGCCGGAACACGAAGAACTGTTGTAAACGGAGATTTCGTCGTCGAGTGTTGATGGTCAAGAGATCCAGTAGAGCAGAACAATCAACATTTCCTTGAAGCAGATCACCAATGAAACACGCTTTGGCTACCATACGCCTACCTTCCAACAGATCCAGGTTGATGAGCTTGCACCGACTTTCATAACTTGGCAATTTGCGAGGGTCTTGCCAGCGAAGATGTCGCAAAGCAAAGCGTATAAACCTTCGCTGAACAGCTTCGATCCTCTGGACTGCGTTTTGGTAGAAAGGGGACCAAACGATGGCACAGTATTCCAAGAAAGGGCGAACCAAAGAGCAGTATAATGCCTTCAGACAGTAAACGTCCTTGAAGTTTTTTGCGAAGCGGAACATAAATCCTAGCTGCGAAGAGGCCTTAGAAACAATATACGAAATGTGAACCTTGAACGATAGTTTGGAGTCGAGCATTACTCCCAGATCCTTGACCGTTGTTTCTCGTTTCAAGCGCGTACCTCGTAGGATGTAGTCGTGGAGATACATCGCACGTTTTCGGCCGAAGGAGATCGTTGAGCATTTGGATACATTTAAGGACATTCTGTTGATTCGGCACCAGTTATCGAACACTTGCAGTTCCTGCTGAAGAAAGTGTGCGTCTTCCGGACATTTTATAACGTAGTACAGCTTCAGGTCATCCGCGTAGGATAATTTCAAGCATTTGAGGACCAAGTTCACGTCGTTCATATATAGCAGGAAAAGGAATGGGCCAAGGTGGCTACCTTGAGGAACGCCGGATGTTACCGGAAAGCTAGATGAGGCGTAATCGGCAATCTTCACGGACATAGTTCTACCAGTCAGGTATGAACGGAGCCAGTTCAACAGTTGATCGTGTACCCCCATGTTGCTGTATTTAGAAATGGCAATCTGATGGTTCATTTTATCGAAGGCCGCAGAGAGATCTGTGTAAATGGCGTCTACTTGATGACCGCGTTCCATTTCGCGCATGATGAACGATGTAAATACGGTTAGATTGGTCGCCGTCGAGCGCTTGGTCACAAACCCGTGTTGTTCTGGAGAAATAGTCTGTAAATAGTTCTTGACCAGCCTTTGGAGAACAATTAGTTCAAATAGCTTGGATACAGAGCTTAGTGCAGCAATCCCACGATAGTTGGCGACGGACCTTTTGCATCCCTTCTTGTGTATTGGGAATACAAATGACTCTTTCCAGCATTCAGGAAACTCGCCGGACGTTACAGACAAATTGAACACCGTAGCCAGGGGCGCAGCAAGCGTGTTTAGGCAACGCTTCAGGACAATTGAAGGAATACCGTCAGGACCGCATCCTGTTGAAGTTTTCATCTGCTTCCCGGCTGAAATCACCATGTCACTATGAATAGTGAAAGCAGAGCCAAATACAGGCATGCGGGGAACATTGCTAGTAGCCGCTTCGAGGCTCTCGGCGTCCAAAATTTCGTCGCAGAAGACACTGCTGAACTGCGTACGGAACAAGCTGGCGATATCCACGATAGTGTCTGCTTCAATAGTGCCATCAGTCATAGTAGAGGGTAGGCCGGTTTCTTTCCGTTGTTCGTTCACAAACCGCCAGAAGCTTTTCGGGTTCGTTTTGAGACGGCTCTGCAATTGAAACTGATGGGCGTTGTACAAGCTGTTATTGAGGTTTTTGTAATCTTCGTTGGCACGAGCGTAGTTTGCCCTCGTAGAATCGGTGCAATATCTGCTGTGTTTCCTCAAAGCAGCCCTTTTAACTCGTTTCAAGTGTTTGAGGTCAGAATTAGACCAGGCAGGTTTGGGAGGCTTACGGTTGATTTTCTTAGGCACGAATTGATCGACGGCGTAAAGCAGAATACAGCTCATAGTCGAAGCAGCAAAATTTGCATCCCCGTTTGCAAGAGTCGTGTTCCAGTCCACGTCGGCGAGAAAGCTGTTCATTCCCTCGTAGTCAGCATGGTTGAAGTCATAATAAACATTTTCGAAGTTGTCATGGAAGCTGTACTCAGGATTTAACTCCAGCGTCAGTAGCAGAGGGGAATGGTTTCTGCAGCTTTTGACAAGCGGTGTCGGAGCTTGAATGACAGAACATCTTTGACCCAGTTCTTCGGTAATGAAGCATAGATCCAGCAAACGATTATTGTTGTTCGGAATGCCGTTAACTTGCCGAAGTCTCGCGGTAGAATAAGCATCAAGCAAGGAGAGAGATGCTGGTCTGAATGACGAACATGAAGTATCTGGATAGTGGAAGCCGTTGGTATTGACATGCCATGAAATCGTGCTGAGGTTGAAATCTCCTACAACGACGATGTTGTCGCTGGGTCCCATTTGTGACACGATCCAATCCAAAGAAAAAGTGTGCTTATCGATGAGGCTGCTGTCGTTGACACGATCAGGTGGGATATACACCACGCACATAAACAATGTTCCGGTTTTGGTGGATATTGCCACCCAGAGATGTTCAACCGTTGAGTTTTCGGGAGGCTTCAGGAGGCGAGATTTGAACGTTGAGCGCACGGCAAGAAGGACTCCGCCACCAGATTTCTTGTTGCTGTTGAGCGGCGATCGACCTAGTCGGTACACATCGTACGTGTCGTCGAACAGTTGCTTCGATAATGTGTTACTGTTTAGCCATGTTTCTGTGAAGGCGTAGATATCGTAGCATGCGTCGCTGCATGCCAACTGGTACTCGGCGAGCGAACTGTTAATGCCTCCTACGTTCTGGTAGTACAGAAGAGCTTTAGATAAGGAGGCAACGGAATCGGCCGGTATCGATCTAGAAATGGAAACAGCATCAGGCCGGGCGACATCATTAGAAGAAGGAAACTTGCCTTGGATGGCAACTTGGAGAGCCCTGTCCCCGTTACTAGACCCAGGGCCGGGACGACTTTGACGGCTGGAACGGGCAAATACAGCGTCACTGATACCGGTAGTGGGCACAGCTGGGCTAGGAGGGTCCAGGGCCTCCATATTGCTTTGTGACGTGCGTCCCAGACCGGTTGAAGTTGCGGTCAATGTGTGTTGATGATGAGCAAAACATGTTAGGTGATGGGTATGTAGCGGGCTGGTTGAGCATAATAGCGGCGAGTTACTGCAAGCATCAGCATGCGAGGAAGCGGCACTGGAAATATAAGAATTAAATTAATATTTCGTTCGGTTTGTGCGCCATTTAATCTAGTGCCGATTTGTTCGTCACGACTGCAAAAACACTACTCCATGGAAGGCGAGCAGGACAATTCTCCGTCGGTGAAATTTTTTTCCTAGCTGGTTGGCGCAACCCGCGATGAATCAATAAATCAATTCAATTTCTAATATATGAGAGTTATTTGAATAAGAGTTTATCTTACATTATGGTCGATTGGCAGTCATATTGGATTTTGCCAAGTCGTTACTAGGCAACAGTGTACTATGCAGTGGATCCATAAAATCAGGTGCTTTGATTTATTTTCACCAAAAAATCCTACCAGATACCATTCCATCTTTGCTACTTTCAATTTAATATTCTCAGCTTGAGAGTTTGTTTGATTGGGATTTTCCTTTCAAATTGCCGATTGGCAGCCAGTGGTATTAGCAAAACTTGTTTTCCCTTCGTCGCATACCTTAAAACACACAAATTCCCTATCACGGACACCATTTTCGATGTCGAACATGATATACCGAAACAACATAAATTCCAATTAGTAGTGTGTTATAAACAGTTGTTCTGTTGTGTTAACGATTCACGTTGGATAGAGTTCTACCTCTAGGGAGAAAAACTTTTTGAGAAACATATTGAAAGTGAGAATGCCTAACCGATTTGATCCAGAACGCTTGCACAGATTCAGGAGCGCTTCCTAAAGAGCGAACATACGGGAAATCCTCCGAAACGACCATGCACCGATGCCGAGCGAGCTCGTAGTTATCGGGCAAAATTGAAAGCAGCAAGAGATAATGCGTTGCCAACAACTAGTTGGGACGCTGGAGAAGGTTCTTTAACTCGAGGTAGGAAATTGATATTTATTAAATTTAAATCAATTTGACAAAGTGCATGTCATCAAAGCAATTGAATATCTTTCTATGTTATCGCTCCCTGTCTTAATAAATTGCAACATAGTATTAGTTGTATTCTGGTGATGACATGCGCCGCGTGCTTTTTCAACATACCAACCTACAAATGATATCGATACAACTAATGCGCTGAACATATATTAATGCGTGATTATTTTCTCAGGTGTTTATTTTATATTTATAAGAATTTATCACATATTAACCAACCTTTTCTCCCATACCCATTGCAAAGAATAATGATATTTTATAAAACTCACTCTCTTTCTTCTGCGAAATCTAATATATTTGTATATATTTCGATGTCCTTAAGCTTTAAGCCATAATGGATTCACTAATTTACCTAATATTCACATAGAAACATGAAAAATAATTTCAGTCAAGTCAAGTCGATGGATATGGATATCATTAAGGATTCTTGTTCGAACGAATTTCAGTAAAGTTTATTTATTTATTCGCTTAGATTTCATTGTTTGTTTGTTCGTTTGTTTGATATATTGTTCAACACTTTTTGCCAGGTCTCACAATCAAACAGATTAAATATTTTATTTCACGCAACCTGGTGAAATACATCAGAAAAGGTATGCCAGTTATTGTGACTGGCAATTTAAACATCATTGTTCCAAAGTCAGAGAAACTTCCCTTCATTGATTTCATGAAGAAGTACCTTCATCTCGACTTGGCTCTGAGCTGTGATCAAACAACTAGTCGTGAAGAAGATTTTGCCGCTTTAACCTTCGTTCGTGACCTCCGTTTGCAATGCCAGCAATATTATGCATTTTTCTTAAACCACCGTCCAACGATTTTGATTTTCTACGAATAAACATTTAGTAATGAGAAGCGATTTAATTATAAGAATGATCAAAACTATCATTAATTTAATAATTTTATATTCCCTAACAGATATTTATTTATTTATTTATTTATTTATTTTATTTTCGTCAACAGATAAAAATGTTCATCCCAATGACCCTTTAAAAAAATTAAATTACATACGAAAATTAACAAAACTTAACAAAAACATATACGGAAACAACGCTTATTAACCTCACGGGATACATTAAAATCAAACACATTATAGCAGCTGTTGAAAACGCGGCACATGCTTTGCACAGGTTCGTGTTTGCCGTAGTTGGTCCTTGAGTGCCGGAACACGAAGAACTGTTGTAAACGGAGATTTCGTCGTCGAGTGTTGATGGTCAAGAGATCCAGTAGAGCAGAACAATCAACATTTCCTTGAAGCAGATCACCAATGAAACACGCTTTGGCTACCATACGCCTACCTTCCAACAGATCCAGGTTGATGAGCTTGCACCGACTTTCATAACTTGGCAATTTGCGAGGGTCTTGCTAGCGAAGATGTCGCAAAGCAAAGCGTATAAACCTTCGCTGAACAGCTTCGATCCTCTGGACTGCGTTTTGGTAGAAAGGGGACCAAACGATGGCACAGTATTCCAAGAAAGGGCGAACCAAAGAGCAGTATAATGCCTTCAGACAGTAAACGTCCTTGAAGTTTTTTGCGAAGCGGAACATAAATCCTAGCTGCGAAGAGGCCTTAGAAACAATATACGAAATGTGAACCTTGAACGATAGTTTGGAGTCGAGCATTACTCCCAGATCCTTGACCGTTGTTTCTCGTTTCAAGCGCGTACCTCGTAGGATGTAGTCGTGGAGATACATCGCACGTTTTCGGCCGAAGGAGATCGTTGAGCATTTGGATACATTTAAGGACATTCTGTTGATTCGGCACCAGTTATCGAACACTTGCAGTTCCTGCTGAAGAAAGTGTGCGTCTTCCGGACATTTTATAACGTAGTACAGCTTCAGGTCATCCGCGTAGGATAATTTCAAGCATTTGAGGACCAAGTTCACGTCGTTCATATATAGCAGGAAAAGGAATGGGCCAAGGTGGCTACCTTGAGGAACGCCGGATGTTACCGGAAAGCTAGATGAGGCGTAATCGGCAATCTTCACGGACATAGTTCTACCAGTCAGGTATGAACGGAGCCAGTTCAACAGTTGATCGTGTACCCCCATGTTGCTGTATTTAGAAATGGCAATCTGATGGTTCATTTTATCGAAGGCCGCAGAGAGATCTGTGTAAATGGCGTCTACTTGATGACCGCGTTCCATTTCGCGCATGATGAACGATGTAAATACGGTTAGATTGGTCGCCGTCGAGCGCTTGGTCACAAACCCGTGTTGTTCTGGAGAAATAGTCTGTAAATAGTTCTTGACCAGCCTTTGGAGAACAATTAGTTCAAATAGCTTGGATACAGAGCTTAGTGCAGCAATCCCACGATAGTTGGCGACGGACCTTTTGCATCCCTTCTTGTGTATTGGGAATACAAATGACTCTTTCCAGCATTCAGGAAACTCGCCGGACGTTACAGACAAATTGAACACCGTAGCCAGGGGCGCAGCAAGCGTGTTTAGGCAACGCTTCAGGACAATTGAAGGAATACCGTCAGGACCGCATCCTGTTGAAGTTTTCATCTGCTTCCCGGCTGAAATCACCATGTCACTATGAATAGTGAAAGCAGAGCCAAATACAGGCATGCGGGGAACATTGCTAGTAGCCGCTTCGAGGCTCTCGGCGTCCAAAATTTCGTCGCAGAAGACACTGCTGAACTGCGTACGGAACAAGCTGGCGATATCCACGATAGTGTCTGCTTCAATAGTGCCATCAGTCATAGTAGAGGGTAGGCCGGTTTCTTTCCGTTGTTCGTTCACAAACCGCCAGAAGCTTTTCGGGTTCGTTTTGAGACGGCTCTGCAATTGAAACTGATGGGCGTTGTACAAGCTGTTATTGAGGTTTTTGTAATCTTCGTTGGCACGAGCGTAGTTTGCCCTCGTAGAATCGGTGCAATATCTGCTGTGTTTCCTCAAAGCAGCCCTTTTAACTCGTTTCAAGTGTTTGAGGTCAGAATTAGACCAGGCAGGTTTGGGAGGCTTACGGTTGATTTTCTTAGGCACGAATTGATCGACGGCGTAAAGCAGAATACAGCTCATAGTCGAAGCAGCAAAATTTGCATCCCCGTTTGCAAGAGTCGTGTTCCAGTCCACGTCGGCGAGAAAGCTGTTCATTCCCTCGTAGTCAGCATGGTTGAAGTCATAATAAACATTTTCGAAGTTGTCATGGAAGCTGTACTCAGGATTTAACTCCAGCGTCAGTAGCAGAGGGGAATGGTTTCTGCAGCTTTTGACAAGCGGTGTCGGAGCTTGAATGACAGAACATCTTTGACCCAGTTCTTCGGTAATGAAGCATAGATCCAGCAAACGATTATTGTTGTTCGGAATGCCGTTAACTTGCCGAAGTCTCGCGGTAGAATAAGCATCAAGCAAGGAGAGAGATGCTGGTCTGAATGACGAACATGAAGTATCTGGATAGTGGAAGCCGTTGGTATTGACATGCCATGAAATCGTGCTGAGGTTGAAATCTCCTACAACGACGATGTTGTCGCTGGGTCCCATTTGTGACACGATCCAATCCAAAGAAAAAGTGTGCTTATCGATGAGGCTGCTGTCGTTGACACGATCAGGTGGGATATACACCACGCACATAAACAATGTTCCGGTTTTGGTGGATATTGCCACCCAGAGATGTTCAACCGTTGAGTTTTCGGGAGGCTTCAGGAGGCGAGATTTGAACGTTGAGCGCACGGCAAGAAGGACTCCGCCACCAGATTTCTTGTTGCTGTTGAGCGGCGATCGACCTAATCGGTACACATCGTACGTGTCGTCGAACAGTTGCTTCGATAATGTGTTACTGTTTAGCCATGTTTCTGTGAAGGCGTAGATATCGTAGCATGCGTCGCTGCATGCCAACTGGTACTCGGCGAGCGAACTGTTAATGCCTCCTACGTTCTGGTAGTACAGAAGAGCTTTAGATAAGGAGGCAACGGAATCGGCCGGTATCGATCTAGAAATGGAAACAGCATCAGGCCGGGCGACATCATTAGAAGAAGGAAACTTGCCTTGGATGGCAACTTGGAGAGCCCTGTCCCCGTTACTGATACCGGTAGTGGGCACAGCTGGGCTAGGAGGGTCCAGGGCCTCCATATTGCTTTGTGACGTGCGTCCCAGACCGGTTGAAGTTGCGGTCAATGTGTGTTGATGATGAGCAAAACATGTTAGGTGATGGGTATGTAGCGGGCTGGTTGAGCATAATAGCGGCGAGTTACTGCAAGCATCAGCATGCGAGGAAGCGGCACTGGAAATCGGGAAAGCATCAGGAGCAGAATACCTTGGATAACACACATACTTGCCTGGAAGTTCAGGTTGGGAGACCCTCCCCCTAACTCCGACCACAGGACCGGGATGGCTGGGATGGCAGGAACTGATGCTAGATAGATGATTAACTTCGATTGGCACGACTGGGTCGGAGCGGTTGAGGGCTCCCGTAATGCCTTGCAGTGTGCATCCCGGTTTCGTGATAGTTATGGTATCCAACGTAGGATGACGACGGTGGTTTAAATCAAACGAGGTGTTTTTAGAAACCCCTGTCCGGATTTTTTGTCTTGGTAGTTGACAAATTCCCGAAAAAAGATCCCGTCTGGCCATGTGTCGGCACTGAGAGCCACCTCACGGTACTTTTCGTCGACCCCAATTTTAAACGAAATGAATCGCATCGCCGTTACATCAGCGTCCTTCTTCACTAACTTTCTAACCTCGATCGGTTCGTCGCAAGGTATACATTCAGTGGCTAAAGCGAGAATATCATCCTCCGTAGCACTGACTGCAATCCGAGACAGAAATATCCAACATTTTTCTGGTTCTGGGGGAACAGTTGCAACCGATGGAATGTTCGCAGATGGCTTTTTTGTGCCGCGCGATAAACTAGGCTGATCGGGTGAAATTAATCCTGCTGCGCCAAACGATCGTTTGTTACTTTTCCGAGCCAGACTAGGCCAACCGGTGGATAAACCGGGTGCAGCGGGGGTAGTAGGGGCAGCAGCAGGAACAGCAGAAATTTTCGTGACCAGAACTTCGACTTACTCCCTGTTTTTTTCTAACTCTGTTCTAACTCCCTCCAGAGCTGAACGATGTGTTTCGCTCAGATTTTGTAATGCCTCCGTTAACGCCCCAAAAGCGTCCCGTACGTGTTTCGAATTCATAATCCCGGAGCAACTGTTGCAAAACCAGAAGAGATTAGGTTGTTCGCTAATTAAATCCATGTTTGCACGGGATAAGGAGACGCAATCAAGATGAGCAACTTTTTCACAAAAACCCTGGCATTTAATAAATTTTAGGGTTTTCACCGGTTCAGAGCACTGTAGGCAGCTTGATTCCATCCTGAAGCTTTTATGCTAGATAACAAGCACCAGCGGATATGCAACACGCAAAGCGGTTGAAGTCGTTTGTTATGGCAGGGAGTTGTGTGCAATTTTCAGTGCCGTTAATGACAACCAGATGTCGCTTCGAGAAAGAAAAAAATGCGTAGGGAGGTGATAGGCAGAATCTTTTGTTGCAACCAACCCGGTAACATCTTGACAGCTCCAGAGTAAAGTCAATGTACCCCGATAATTTTGGCTCACTGGTTCTGTCAAATCGAATGAATCCTAGAACAAATTATCAATTGAACGTATTTGCATCGACTGCTATTTTCAAAACTGTGGTGCTCATATTCGTACTTGATGAACTCTATGACGATATGTTGTATTTTTTCTTGTAATGTTAGTTTGATTTGACTACCAACGGCGGTTAAAACAAACTAAAGTTTTGAGTAATTGATTCGGGAATTAAGCAGCTAAGTTAAACTGCCATCTGTTAATTCACCATTATGTTGGTTGTATCATTAAGACAGCTACGAAAACAAACAGATTTAATGGTTTATTCGCTTATGGTTGTTTCAAACAAATTTAAGTATGATTTAAACTTAAATGCTGTTTGAAACAAACAAACAAAAACGGTTTGAACAACGGTTTGTGGTAATATCTTCGGGTAGAAACAACCAACCTGCCTGTTTATTTCGAAACAAAATCGTTGGTTTAAAACAAGTTTTAACATTTTTAGTTTCGATGTCAACAAACATCCTGTTTCTCTCTTTCTCTTTCTGTTTCACTTCCCTCATTCCCCCATTCAAGTCATGATGATTTATACTCGATACAAATTAAATCAAATTGATGGAAAGAAAACTGCATCAACAATACGCCGCAATAAAAATTTGTTCTTTTACTGTTTTTAACATCCACACATAAGGAAACGAAAACATGCAATTCAAAGCTAAAAAGCGGTAGTATCGATAATGGATGGCCCTTTTGTTTATGCACGGTAGAGACATCTACAATTTGTAGATGGGTACGTGAAACTAAGCTCATCTGTCAAGATGTTCGGGGGTTGGTTGCAACCGTCGCACTAAACACTACACTAAACAATCAAAATAAATGCACTTTGAGTTTTCAAAATAATAGAACGACACTAGCGCGACGAAACAAATCGATAGACGAAACGATTAACAAATAAACACCGATTTTAAACACAAGGAATATTCAGCAAAAAGGTAAACAAAATGACGATGAAAAAACCGTGTTCCGTACAGAGGACTGAAGCGGGCGTTAGTTCTTGAAGCCTGCTACTTTTGGTGTGGCGCTAGTGACAATTTGAACATTTTAAGCTCGGTTCACAGTGGATTATAATTTCTTATAATATTTCTACTATCAACCTACTAGTATCAGTAATGTAGATAAAACATTATTATACCTGGCTGATAAACAATGAAAAAATACTATCGTTGTGATAATCACTGCACTAAGTACAACACGGAAGACTTTACTCTCGAATCAAATTAACGAAAATTATGCCAACTTCCACCGCGTATATTGTGTTTGCTGCCTACAGCCTTCAAGAAATCCGAGTTGTCAAATTAGCACCACACGCAGCACCAAACTTTCGGCTTCACGATTGTTGTTCGTGGATGACAGCTGCTTCAGTCCTGTGGTTCCGTATCGACAGATAGAGTTACCAACTATCTTCTAGGCCTTAAGGATAGTCCATTGTAAAACGTGCAACCATGGCCGTGTCATCGTTTAAACAAAAAGGCCCTTTTCAGGGCCACCAAAGAGTTATAAAGAGTTTACAAGAGAATTTTCCCACGCACTGACTTCATAAACCAAACGGCCCATTTCTGGGCCACCAAATAATATCTCAAGAGTGTACAATAGAATTGTACACTCTTGAGCCGCCGTCATAAACCAAACGGCCCATTTCTGGGCCACCAAATAATATCTCAAGAGTGTACAATAGAATTGTACACTCTTGAGCCGCACCCGTCATATTGTGACTTAAACTGCTTAAGGGTAAGCGACTGCAGTAAGGGTAAGCGACTGGCACGAATAATTGAAACCCTTTTAA
Organism: Aedes japonicus; assembly: GCA_034211315.2. Taxonomy (NCBI): domain Eukaryota; kingdom Metazoa; phylum Arthropoda; class Insecta; order Diptera; family Culicidae; genus Aedes; species Aedes japonicus. The sequence continues at coordinate 44,664 of JASCZW010001735.1, forward strand.
CGCTAATAATAACCACACAGAATTTCCCTGACATTATAATGCATCACTTGGTTTAACGTAGTCTACGTCAACCGGTCGTGTCTTGTACACAACCACACTGATTTTTTTTTTTAAATTACAGTTTTCATAAAAGCTATTAAGAAAAGTCAAAAATGTTTGTCACCCTAATTTTATGAAAGAACATCAAATTTGCAAGCAAAAAGTACTTCGGTAACATTTTTCTAAGATGCACCGTTTAGAAGATATTACTGATTGAATATTATCGTTTTTTTTTTTTAATTTAAAAAAAAAATACAGTTTTCAAAAAAGCTATTAAGAAAAGTCAAAAATGTTTGTCACCCTAATTTTATGAAAGAACATCAATTTTGCAAGCAAAAAGTACTGGGGTAACATTTTTCTTAGATGCACCGTTTAGAAGAAGTTACTGATTTGATATTGAGTTTGTTGATAACTTAATAAGTTTTGGCCCTTTTCGGATGTACTCTGTGTCTTTCCAGTTTCAAAAGTATTTTTTTTCGGAAAGATATGAATATTTTGAGTTAAAATGACACTGACAGCTTAAAGATTCGAGTGAAATTCTCTGCCTTAAAAGTATTTTGAAAAACAAGTTACAAAATCCCACTATCAGGAACAATGATTTCTTCAAGTGATTTTTGGTGCGTGGTGCTGAAAAGGTAATAACAAATACTAGATACAGGTAATTAGATACCAGTTAGCTGTACTACGTACAGTTGGTGATTGTTAACATGGTCTTTGTTGGAACTAGTCCACCATGGCCACGCTGGCCATAACGAGGCTAGCTCCGTCGATGACCGTTTCTTAATAATAAATAAAAAGAACGCAGTCTTAGTCACCTTCCATCAAACTAGACGGCTGCCGATTGATACCTCAATCAACAACCGCCGCACTCTTTATTCATTCCAGGTATATACAATTTACAATCTTCTTCAATAACAATATACCTACGCCAGCAAATCTACCTCGCTCCAACTCTCCAAACTCGAACCTAAAGGTTCGACGATACTTCAACTGCGTTCAACTCTACCTATCTTCCAACAGTCTTTACCCAGCATTCTATGATTTCTACCCGTGAGCTGTATAATAATGTCTGCCTCGGTTCTGAATTCATCCAGCATCTACCAAACAGTAAATGCAGAAAGGTTGCTAGTAGCATAGTGATTATAGTAATTTCAGCTCATAATCCTGTGTTTTTGAACGAGATCCAGTGTTGTTTGATAACATAATAATTGTAAAGGAAAGTGTAACACGTTTTGGTGCAAAGGTAAGTTTTAAATACACATTTTAATTATATGTTTTGTGATATTTTCGTACAAAACTAACAATTGGAAAATATTGTCTATGTTACAGATTACAAAATGAGTAAAATAAGATGTATTCGCCCATTCAAAGACATTCAGTGTTCGAAAGAGCTGCGATATCTGACGGATGGTATCATCCAAAAACTAAAATCAATTGGATTTTCCAAGGTATTCACACTGAACACCAAGGATTTTCGTATTTGTTCGTCTTGCCGTCTACATATTGATTCAAGAGCTCACCTCACCCAAAACGAAGAACAAAGCGTAGCCGGCGGCTCAAGGATGCCAACTGTTCAGACCATACTTGATGTACCTGATTCGCAAAGCTATGAAAGTTTGATCACGATATCATCAGCGTCAACGCTAAGCACAATTCAATCAAATGAAGATTTCACGATGCCTGTCGACGTCGAAATATTCAACCGAGGAATAGCAGCTATTCGTGTTTCGCCTATAGATTTAGGTAAGGTTAAAAATGTTCACTATCCTGAAAAAAAGTGGGCTGAAATCGTCGAAGGTGTACGAAGAAATCTTTTTAAATTAGACGCTAAAACAGAAAAAGCAAACGAGTTTGATGAAGTCATAGAAAACATGAAAATTAAATTTTTAAATTCAGCCACAAGGCAGGAAAAACTATCAATTTTATCATTGTTACCAAAATCATGGTCAGTACAAAAAATTGTAGACGAATTTAAAACCAGTAGAAATATGGCATCAGATGCAAGAAAGGAAAGAGATAATGTATTTGATTCATCTCAAGGTTCAAGCTCTGGAAAAGCTTAGAGTAATGAAACAAAAGAACTGGTTTTGAATTTTTTTGAGGACGATGATATAAGCCGTGCAATGCCAGGCCAAAGAGATTTTTTTGGCTTAAGGACAGGAAATAAGAGATTAGCTGTTCAGAAAAGATTGTTAATGATGACATTGAGAGAAGCTTTTAATCGCTTTAATGAAATGTACGTCAATGTAAAAATAGGGTTTTCATCATTTGCAAGCCTCCGGCCAAGGCAATGTAAACTATTGACTATCACAGGAACACATAATGTTTGCGTTTGCACTACGCATGAAAATGTCAATTTAATTCTACATAGCTTAAAAAAATACAATGTCTTGAATGATCTAAAAACATTAACGAATAGATTACTTTGCGAAAATAAGACAACTCATTGCCATATACGAAGATGTAAAAACTGCCCAGATACCTCAGTTTTAGAAGACAGTTTATTGAAACAACTGGAAGAAAACTTTGTTGAAAAGCTTTCATTCGAACAATGGGTTACCACTGACAGATGTGATTTAGAAACTATTGTAAAGCAAACCGATGAGTTTGTTTCATTTTTCAGCTCAAAATAAGAAATTTTGATTCCGCATGATTTTGTAAAAACCGAACAATCCAATTTTTTGAAAACTACAAAACAAAACTTGCAAGATGGTGAATTTTAAGCTATTTGTGACTTTTCTGAAAATTACAGCTTCATTTTGAAGAATGAAGTTCAATCACACCATTAGAACGTGCAACAGGCCACAATCCATCCTTTCGTAATATATGATACTGAAAATATGCAAATTCAACATTTTAGCTTCATTATAATTTCTGAAGAACTAAGACACGATTCAGTCGCTGTTTATTTGTTTATTGATAAAATGATAAACTTTTTACAAATTGATCAAAATAAAAACATAAAAAAAAATTTATGTCAGATGGTGCTGCTTCACAGTATAAAAACCGAAAAACCTTTTCTAGCCTTAGTAAATTTAAGTCAAAGTATGGTATTGACGCTGAATGGCATTTCTTCGCAACATCGCACGGAAAAGGTCCATGCGATGCTATTGGAGGTACAATAAAACGCATGGCTACCAGAGCAAGTTTAGCCAAAGAACGCGAACACCCGACGCTAACTACATGGAGCACCATACTGCAAAAAATGAGAGTTGTAGGTAAACGTTTACCCCGTGCTTGGAATAGGGTCTCGGGGTGCTTAAGTCGTTCCCTACCCTACATCCTCGAACTGCTGTGTACTACGTTTGATAAATCCAAGCATGGCGAAAGCCTTGGCCGTCGTTGCTGCGATATTTTGAGAAAAAACTAGAAGGGACAGCCCAATGGGGTTGTACGCAAAGTTGACGTAGGACTACGAAGCAATGTGCAATCTAGATCGCTTGATTGTTTAAAGAGTGGCTGAAATTTGTTTCGTTCGAAATCGAATTCCCATACACTAAACATTCCGCACTACAACCTTAAATATTTGATATAGCCTGTCTTGGTATCTAAATTCATACATAGGTTATCAAATTTTAACAAACAATGCCCCAAGGGCTGAACTGAAAATTTCATGTAAAACATAAACACTTTAAACACATCAAAAACATAAAATTAAACCAAGCTGAAGAACCCAATGGGTTAAAACACTTCAATCAACCACCCCGAAACCCAGCTTTCAGCATTCCCAAACACATGTCAACTTTCTTTTCCAGTTGTTTTGTTGGCCCTGAAAAGGGCCATTTTGGGTTCGAGGGAACAGCTACTAACACCATCTCATTTCGCCATGAAGCTGGTTTACTTGACCATGGCTTCGGTTCGCTCTAAAACCTCGTGTTTGGCTAGCTCTCTCGGCAGCATGATCAAAAGCATGATCGACCACCTGAAAATCATTATCCTTATTGCGCTGTATATGGTTGTGGTTGGGAATTCAAAGTCTATTATTGAAATAGTGCTAACTGAACGATAGAACAGCATTAGGAAGTGAATATGTAAGAATATTATATTGTTAGCTCTTTAGATTGCATTTGGTGGCCCTAAAAAGGACCGTTTGGTTTTAATAATGATACGGCCCTAGTTGTATTTTCTACGATGGTTGAACCACATACCTTGCAGCCATATGTATGCTCCGACATTTTAGTTGGACATTCTCAAAATTATTTGATTCCTATCGAATGAATGAAATTTCAAACAGCACAAACGAAATATTCAACCAAACAAACTCTTAAATAAGCAAACTGAGTTGGTCGTACTGAAAAGAACGGATATAGTTGACGGGGGAGAAACATTGTTCACGGTTTAACTTGGGGTTTCTTCTTGGTATTCTTGATTCACCTCCTCGTCGGTGCGGGTGGCCATCTGCAGGTGACGTGGGATGATTCTTGTCCCGCTGTTGTCACGGACGGCTTTCCCCATCAACTCGTAGGCTTCGGCAGCCTTATTTCTCGCAACCATGTTGACGGGAGTATCGGCCCAAACAGCCAACTGCACCAACTTCTCTGGATCACGAATGCTCACCAGTGCATCCTCCAGTGTGGTCGCACGCCTACTGCGCTGCTACAGCACATTTTGCTCTGCACAGCACTACAACCACCGTAAGACTGAATCAAATTTTCATTCAACGAAGTAAATGTGATACTAATTGCATCATAGGGGACGAACTTCAGTTATTGCGCCACAATAATTAGTTTAAAGTAGTGCACGCTAGATGGATGATTTTCTTAACAGAAATGTTCCTAATTTGCTAGCCACTGCCAGCAACTAATCCGGTATGCACAACTAGGAACTAAAACGAAAAAAGCCACATAGTCGGTCAATGACGTGTCACAATTCGGCTCGAATTATCCCTTCTAAAATTTCGTTCGATTGTTGTTCAACGGTTTTATGATTCACTCCGGGACGCGGCGTTTAATGAATGCTATTTTCAGCCGTGACGCGGTAATTGAACTACAAACCGACAAAAGAAAAATTTAACTAAACAAACTCTTTAGTTAATAAACTGATTTGATCGTCCTGAAAAGGACGGATTTAATTGACGAGGGAGAAATAGTTTGCGATTCCCCTAGGGTTGTTTGTCTGGTCACGGGTGGCTTTTTCACGACAACTCGTAGGCTTCAGCAGCCATGTCTCCTTAGCGAGGTTGACGCGAGCATCGGCACCAACAGCCAACTGTATAAACGGCTCTATGCACTCCCGCTTCACTTTACTTAATTTTTGGAAACAATTATATGCTATATCTTTTTCTCCCACGGAAATGTTACTCAATTTTCGTAAGAAGTGGATCTAATAAAAAATTGAAATGATCCATTTTTTAACGAAAATTTAGTAACATATCCGAGAGAGAAAAAGAGATAGCATACAATTGAACTCAAAATTGAGTTTTACCAAGCGACACGATCGGTCGTGTTTTTCGCTCCCTCGCAGTAAAAGTTTTTTCTCCCGTTTTTCCCCCTCGTCCGCTTTCTCACAATTGCGTGTTCGGTTCGCGACCTATTGCCTGCGCTTGCTCATCTTTTGGTGGTGGCAAATCAGAAAAAAGTGCTCCAAAGTTCGGAAACATTTCCCGCTCGACCTATTGCTGTGGCAATGGGTCGAAAAAATCGACCAACGGTGACATCCGCTCCCGAAACATTACCGCAACCGGGCAGCTCCAAGCGGCTACGCCACAGCAATCAATTCGCCGTGCTTCCGATCCAGGAGGTGCCGAAAAAGGCGAAGGTTCCCCCGCTCTTCACGACGTCAAAGGACATTGCTGCACTCAGGACCGAGCTTGCAGCTATCAAAATCCATCCGCTGTACAAGCTGTGCAGTAATGGAATTAAGGTGATGTGCTCGACGGAGGCTGACTACCGTGCTGTCGGCGCTCACCTAGTCGCGAAGAAACATGAGTTCTACACTCACGACACGCCCGGAAGCAAGCCTATGAAGGTAATTCTGCGTGGCATTCCAGAACTCACACCGGAGTCAATCTTCGCCGAGCTGCAAGCGGTGGCACTGAAACCTCAAAAGGTGTTTCCCATCAGGCGCCAACAACATGGAAACTACCGGGACCAACTCTATCTGGTGCACATTGAGAAGGGTTCCGTCACGATGGCGGAACTGATGAAAACACGGGCCCTTTTCGACATCATCGTCGAGTGGCACCGGTATCGTCCACGACAGCACGACGTGACGCAATGTGGCAACTGCCTTGCGTTCGGCCATGGAACTCGCAACTGCCACATGAAGCCGCGATGTGGCAAGTGTGCCGGAGCCCACAGTACCAACGATTGTGCCCCGATGGAAGAAGGTGCGGTACTGAAGTGCGCAAATTGTGGCGCAAACCATGAGAGCAGCAATCGTATCTGCTCCAAACGTGCTGAATTTTTGGCCATCCGCAAGAAGTCATCTACCAAGTCTCGGCCTGCTCAACGCCGTCCACCACCTCCGATGAACGAGGAGAATTTCCCGTCACTTCGGTATCAGGTGCCAAACCTACCGCCGATCCCATTGAATCACCGCCAAGCAAACCGCCCGTCAGCTTCCGTCCGTCATCGTTTTGCGACAGCCGCCGCCGCCCCCAACCCGACTCCTCCTCCAGGCTGGGGCAATGCAAGCCGCAGTACCTTCACGCAACCACCCGTCGATGAACAGCTCTACAACTCGGAGCAAATGGTGGAGTTCGTGAAAGAGCTCTATCGCCAACTACGTTCCTGCCGCTCCAAGGAGGAACAGCTCAAAGCCACCACATCCGTGACGATGACGTTCATTACTAAGTATGGACCGTAAACACACCATAAACATCCTAAATTGGAATGCTTGTTCCATCCGGAACAAAACAGTAGAGCTCGGTGACTTCCTTAACAGGAAGGCCATCGACATCGCCATCGTCACCGAGACACATCTCAAGCCGGAACTGAATATTTTCATCCCAGGATACCGAATTGTGCGACTTGATCGTAGCGGCTCTAGTGGAGGAGGAGTTGCGATTGCCCTGCGCTACAACATCAACTGTCACCTGCTTCCGAGCTTTCAGCTGCAGTCAATTGAAGCCATCGGAATCGAAGTCGAAACAACCGTCGGCCCAATCACCATCATTGCGGCCTATTGTCCCAAGCAAGCCAGTACCAACAACGGAACAACAACGGCCCTACGAAACGACATCCGTAAGCTTACTCGGAGGCAGGGGCAGTTCATCATCGCCGGCGACATGAATGCGAAACACGGAACCTGGGGGAACACCCGGCGGAATCGGAACGGAATTATTCTACAGGAAGACCTGGAAGAGGGACATTACACCGTCCTGGGCCCGGATACTCCCACCCGGTTGAGCCGATCCGGGGTCCATTCGACAATTGTCATCTTCCTCACCAACATGGGGAACAACATCGCCCAGCCGGTAGTGCACCAGGAGCTCAGTTCGGACCACTATCCGGTGGTGGTCGAAGTTGGGTTCTCGGTCAACCGGCATCGAATCACCAGACGGAACTATCATCGTGCCAGATAGGAGAGGTTCAGATAACACGTTGACAACACCGTCGATTTCAACGTGCACCTCGAGTCGGTCGATGACATCGATCAACAACTGCAGTGCATCGAACAGGCGATCTCCCAGGCCCGGGAGCAACACATTCCAGCGATTGAACAGGTGAGCAACTCTGTACCCATTGATAGACCCACTAAAGATTTGATACAATTACGCAACGCCATACGGAGGCAATACCAGCGAACTGGTTTACCAACTCTAAAACGTCACTGCAATCAAGTTTCTAAAATTATTAAGGCCAGAATGGTGGACCTTAGAAATAATTATTTCGCTGACAAAATTCGCTCTCTCCCAGATTGTGCTAAGCCGTTCTGGAAGATGACAAAATTTTTAAAATCTAAGCCAAGGCCCATTCCACCGTTGATCCCACTAGACGTCAATGACTCAAGGGATCGGTTGATAACACCTGCAGAGAAGGCTGATGAGATAAGTCAACACTTCGTCAGTTCTCACAATCTCGGTCAAAACATCGCCAGTCCACACGAAGCTGCCGTTAGCGCGCTTATAACTAACATCGACCAAAGTCCTAACGACTTCTCCGAAGATTTGGAGATCTCAGCTGACGAATTGTTGACTTATATCAAGACCTCTAAGAACATGAAGGCCCCCGGTTTCGACAACATTTTTAACTTGGAGCTCAAGCAATTGAGCCCCCAGTTCTACAACCATCTGGCGGTGGTGTTTAACCAATGCCTCCGTCTTGGCTACTTCCCATCGTGCTGGAAGTCAGCCAAAGTCATCCCCATTCGGAAACCTGGGAAAGATCCTTCATGTTCCAGAAGCTACAGACCAATCAGCCTTCTCTCAGGTATATCTAAACTGTTTGAAAAAGCGATCCACCGTCGGCTCCTAACATCTGCTGACGAGCTCAATATCCTGTTGGATGAGCAGTTCGGTTTCCGTCATGGTCGCTCAACAATCCATCAACTTAATCGAGTCATGAACATCCTCAGGCGGAACAAGTCTGTTTCGAAAACATCCGCTATGGCCCTTCTCGATATCGAAAAGGCCTTCGATAATGTGTGGCATGATGGCTTGGTGTACAAGCTCAAGCGATACAATCTTCCAATCTTCCTGGTGAAGATTATTAAAATGTATCTGTCTGACAGGACATTCCGTGTTTCGTTGCATGGTGCAGTTTCCGGTAGTCAGGAGATCTCCGCCGGTGTTCCGCAGGGAAGTATATTAGGTCCACTTCTGTTCAATCTATTCATCTCGGACATACCCCCGCTCAATGAAAATGGATCTCTGTCGTTGTTCGCCGATGATACCGCAGTCGTCCACAATGGTAGGGTATTAAGAGCGCTTGCCGCGAAACTGCAGCGAAGCCTGAATGTTCTGTCAGAATACTTCACTGAATGGAAGATTTGTATCAACGCAGCGAAAACCCAGGTCATCCTGTTTCCACATTCTAATTCTCCCAGACTTGTCCCGCCTGAGAATTGTAAAATAAGCCTGAACAACACAACGGTGGAATGGACCAAATCAGCTGTTTATCTTGGAGTCACTCTAGACAGCAAGCTTATTTTCAGGGATCAGGTTGACAAAACTGTCACAAAATGCAATCACAAATACTCTGTTGAAACTACTGTACCCATTGATCAACAGAAGGTCTACATTCCCAACAAACATCGGTGTTGAATTAGAGCTTGTTCAAGCAAATTTGGAGAAGCTATTCAGCTGTTTCTTCTTGAATAGCTGAATAGCTTCTCCAAATTTGTTTGAACAAGCTCTAATTCAACACCGATGTTTGTTAGGTTATCCCTTAAAAATAAGCTTGCTGTCTACAAGCAAATTATACTTCCGGTCATCGAGTATGCAATGCCAATCTGGGAGAGTTGTGCAAAAACACATCTCCTGAAACTTCAGAGAGTACAAAACAAATTCCTCAGGATGATAATGAACACCCCTCCGAGGACAAGAACATCTGAGGTCCACCGTCTGGCCGAGATAAAAATGCTCGACGATCGTTTTAGTGAGTCTATCAATCGGTACAGGGCACGCTGCCTAACATCGGATCACCAGATCATTCGGAATCTGGTTCCCCACCCCTAGAATTTTCAAATTGTAGTTTTAGTTGTAGATTAGGTAGGTTATAAAATTTTAAAACTAACAATGCCCCAAGGGCCGAACTGAATATTTCATGTAAAACATAAACATTTTAAACACAACAAACACAAACAATTAAACAAAGCTGAAGAGCCCAATGGGCTGAAACACTTAAGATGTTAAATTAGTATATAAGACAAACAATGAAAATAAAGATCAATTTTACTACTATTCGTTTGGCAGCATTGAAGCTGTGCGGAGCTGGTCGCTGCACAGTGGTCGGAAAGGCCTTTTGACGTAAACTACGTCTTACGGCAAGGGTAGGGTGTCAAATGAAAATCTAAAATTTTGCGACCGTCACGAAAAACCGTACGTTTTGTACGCGAATAACTCAAATAATCCACGATAGATTTACATGATTTCTTCCTCAATCGGTCGGAAATTTTACCGCGCTCCAGTTCAATTGTCAAACATTATTCTCAAACAATATTTAACTATTGAAAATAACGCAAATATAAGGTGATGTCTAATAATGTCATTTTGCAGAGTAAATTTACCAAATTTCCTAACACGGTTTTCAAATCGAAGCAAGGAAGGACTTGCATCATCTTCTTCTTCTTTTTATTAGAGAGGTACTTTAACCAATCATGTCATTCGCCTCTCCATGTACGTCTCGCAAGCAGCTGAGACCGGTATAAAACGCATACTCAGTGATGCCACATATACAGATTTATCTGTAATCATATAGATTTTTTGCAGATTTCGAATACAGAATTCTGTATATACAGATTACAGATTTTTTGAAAAAATACAGATTTTACAGATTTTTCAAAACACTTTATGTTGCATTTTTTTTATCTTGTTTAAATAATCATATTTTGAAATCTCATTGAGCCACCTACAGAGTTTGTAAGGTATTCATCGACATACCGGAAGGATGGCCGCTACGAAGGCATCTATCAAATCAACCTCGGTGGACAACACCCATTTCAATTCTGTGTTATTCATAAGCATCGGTTAATTCACCTTCGGTGGATAGCATCAATCTGTACAATCAACAGGTGTTATTGTATGTCTTGGAAAAATTTGCTGTATCATGTCTCACTACAGTCGATACATCATGCTGTAAGTGGTCTTACTAATATTTAGTCCTGCTTTATGTTTTTTTCACAAGCGCTATTTTTATCAATCCTACTGAATAACTTGACAAAACTACTAGAAATTCTGCCATCGCAGATCTTAAATAATGACAGGGGTATAGACAATTTGCGGAAGTCAGTCCAAGTCCTCGGTGGACAGAATTTATCTCAAGAATAAGCTGGTTCGTTTTCTTTAATATCTTGATTTAATGAGTAATGCACAAATTAAACTTATATTCTTATTCACAAACTTTTATATCTACCTGTCACAGTTCACCAAATGAAAAACCGTCTGATCTTCCTACGTTGTTTACTGAAAATCAAAATTAAATTACCAGCATTAGCAAAATATTGTTTTACTTTTGTAATGAATATTTTCTCATTTCGGTATTTTTTGTACCGACATCTCAACAGCTAAACGTTTAATAAATAAAAAGTAAAGAAGACGTTGGACCTGCGATTGAGGTCTCGACCTCCTGATCAGAACGTCAAACCGGTTACCACTAAGCCCCAATCATTGTTGATACATCGCATCACAAGTTGTATGTACGGTAGCCACCATCCCCTCTAGCGCTTGGCTTGGATGCAGCTCCACTTAATAGCAAGATCAAAATGAGCCACCGAAATGAATTCACAATATCGCTGTATGAAGGGCCAAAAACGGAGGGGTGGACCCATAAGCAGAGACACTTACGCGAAATCCACGGGAAAATAAGAATCTCCTTCCAACGATACCATCCAACAATTCGAAAAACACAATTCGCAATACTCATTAAGCTTTCTACGGGATGGCTTGTTAAGAAGGGCGCGTCACTCTCCCTGAAACTGTTGGTGTAGAATTCACAGTAACACAATTAAATCGATAGGATAAAGAAAATGGTACTGTTCATTCCCACCTAGACTCAGGCAGTCAATCAAACCATCGTCCAGTTTCAGCTTGAATGATACCCTGATGCTCCCTCTCAACCCAATATTTTTTTTATATATATAATGTTAATAATAATATGTTATATATGTTGTATATAATATAGTAATGAACTATATAATGATATTCAGTTAAAGTTGGAGTTCCTAGAATTTTAATAAGGTGATAAATAAATTAAATAAATTAAAATTAATGAAATAATAGAAATAATAAGGCAAGTGATAATAATATGTAGCTTGATGCCTCTTTACATCACTTGCAGATGACTGTATCTCTGGAATGTAATGGTCATATTGTAATTCGTTGAAGTATAAATATCCATAAAACATTTAATGATATATGAAACTATAATAAAATACGTATGTTTTCATGACATTTGGATATAAAATCGGCTGAAATAAAGAGCATTTATTACTTTTGATAATTACTTGATACAATGCAATACAGTATCTATACCAGCCGGTTCACCTATCTTGTGACTTGAAGCAGGTAGGATTTAAATTTTCTTAATTCTTGCAAAAAATAAAATAAAATTATGATATACTATTAATAATACAGCTACAGCTGTATACCTCTGTACCACTCAAACAGTAGCCGATGAACGTATTCGGAAATGTTAAGGTCATATTATGCAATTAAATGGAAAATATGTTTATGAATATGTACTTTAAAGTTAAAGGTTGAAGCATGAAGGAATGAAAAGTTGAGTCATTGAAGGAGACATCATCATTCCGCCACCACCGAAAAGCAGTTCCTCCGCCCAAAACAGAATTTCTGTCAATTAAAATATGTTCACTGTGCTTCGTTTGTAAGTGTAATACAGCGAACTCCCCCCGGAACTTCGCTCCAATCTTGAACGCAAAAATAAACCGCCCCAAACTCCCGGCGATGACATCAAAATGATGATGGTACCCTTAAACAGATACATAAACACATACATATACATATATATTTACATATATACCCATACACATAAACATACATATCCAATAAACACACATACACATACATATGAAATACCTAAGAATACTCATAAATGCTGCCGAATTTATGCATGTAGAAATACCTGCACATGTTTATGACAGTCTAAATTCTGCGTCCTGCAAACTAATATGATTATAAATAATATACAATAATGGCATCGTGGAAATAATACAATGATATAATGTAATACTAAATAATGTACCTATAATTACACGCTGTATGTAAAAAATGCAGCTATTTGCCTGTTCAGGTCATGCGGTGTCAGCTGATTGTATCGAAAATCACCAATGTCTGTTATTTTTTGTTGGATAAAAACATCTGATGATTAAAAATAAAGTTGATCACCTGACAGCCTATCAGAATAGCAAAGAGACTATCCATTGCTACCTTCAAGAAAACAACTCCGACGGTGCTAGTATGTAGATGAAAATTGTTCCCACCCTTACTAGTGCGTCTACAAGTGTGGGAAAGAAGGAGATGACCATCCTAGAACCGCAAAACCTTTCCTCCTGAACTGTTTGATCACGGCGAGAAAATTTACCTTTCTCGTGTAATGAATGATATGAAATACATATACAAAATTATATAATTTATCAAGAGAACTCAGGTCGACAGAATGAACATTCATCATACTTGTTGCCCCACCGCAACCTGATTTGCGCTTCGCACCACTGCTATTCTTCCCTATTGATGGACCAAACGATGCCATCACTCAACTTTTGGTAAGAAGATCGCTTTGTCGATTCTGACTTTACTGTTTGACTGTATAAGTGGCCTACAAAACTCTACACGCCAACCGCCACCAACCCATCTACTCTGCTAAGCTCCTGAAAGAAATCTTCTTCTCTAGAGAATACTCGCCTCTCTCGCTTCTGATTATCATTATCATCCTATTCATTCACCCACTCTGCCATGTCGCGATATGAACAAGAGAGGAAGATTGTTGTACTATGGCTTCTCCGTCGGTAGTGCCGCTCGTTGATACCGTGGTGTTGCATTGCCATAGGCGAGTGTAAAACACATGCAAAATTACTCAATACGGTGAATTCGTTGAAGAAAATACTAGCTACGTTGCAAGACAGCACTCAACATATGAATACCCAAGTAGCACACAACGATCATAATTAGTTGCAGCAACTTGATTATGACTATCAAAGGCATATTCATGTTTTCTCAACTTAATGGCAGCATGTGTGCTACTAGGGTATACACACACACACATATACACTTACGCACACCCAACTCACCCCTCAGTGGTAGTCTACCATGTGATATAGGAGTGATCCCTCGCTAGTCAGCTGTGTTTCTCCCGTATACTCACCACCGTTGCCAAGTCCGCGGCGTGTGCGCACGAAGAGTATCAACGTGTCTGTATTTTTAACATCTGTGATACTTACTAACTTTTACCAGGATATACCTATAACACCAAAACGTATTATCAGGATATACATATAATACCTAAATGAATCTCGTTTTCATCATTTTCACCGTTTTCTTCTTTTCCTCTCTTCAGACAAACAATCACCCTCACTTTCTCTGTTACCAGTATAATTTTTCTCCGTTACCACTACCACTACATCCACAGATTCCGCTGCTCTCGCGTTTAAACTTTTCTTTTGCTTCTGTTTCTATTAGTGATTTCTGCGTGAATTGCGGGACTCTCCGTTGGCTCTCACTTTCCAATCTGACTAAACCGCCTTTTCCATTTTTCAACTTTCTTACTCTCTACACTCTCTATGTTGCTCTCTTGCCATTTGAGCTCTTCTCCACTATCGTGTACCACTACCACTGTAGATTTCACTGCTGACCGCATGCAGGAATAATATATATATTTTCCTTTCACCTACTCCTACCAACCGACCGCGGGCGCTGCAAGCCACTCAAATCACTCTCCCTCTATCTCTCTGCGACCTGAATCCAAAAAACTCTACACTTGAAAATTTTGCTTCTGCTGCTCAAACGCGATACTAACGAAAATAAGATTACTTTAGAGCTCCTCTGTTTAATTACACCTACAAATTTTCCTGCCTATCACTGTCCTCACTCGCATATCCACCGCAGTTTCCAACCACATCTAAATTTGCTGGAACACGAGCTAGCCTTCTGATATCGACCGGCGTTCACAACTTTCGACCGTTCGCTTTCAGGTCTTGATGCTGACTGTTGATACATCGCATCACAAGTTTGGTAAAAAAGATGAAAGAACTGTTTATCCGAAGAAAAAAGTAATTAATATCAAACAAAGTACATTTTATTTTAACAAAAGTATTGTATTGAAAATGGACCAATATAACTAATGGAGTAATACAACAAATAAACGAAATAAGTATTCTCATTTTATCGAACCAACAAAATAATTTTATTGTTCTGAAATATAATTTTCTTGATGCCACTTGGAGCAATATATGAAATAAAAAAAAACTGTTTTTGTTGAATGCTTTTATCTTAGATTAGGTGAGGATGTGATAACAAAAACAATTTCATCATTTTCAAGGAAACATTTAAAAAATTGCTAACCGGACAAAGATTTTTCGAGAGGCATAATTCCTTCAGAACATATACTTTCCCTGATACTTAGTTTGTCCATGCCTGTTTCCGCATTTCCTAAGGAAGACATAAATCTGTGCAAAACGAGCATTTTATCGCATGCCTTCTTTTATAGCAGTCTCGCTCTATCATGCTCAACTCACAGTTCACAACGTGTTGTTAATAAAATGTTTAGTTAAAACAATAAAATTCAGTTTGAGAATCATCGAGCTGGTATGAATAAATGTACAAGGTTAGTCAAAAAGCGACATCTATGGAGCAGTAGAAGAACTATCAAATTTACGCCATTTTGATATATCATCTTTCATAAGACCGTAATAAAAAAATTATTTTGGTCTGTCAATTTGTTCTTTGTTGACGTGTTAGTATATTTTTTAACAAAAGAAAACTCCGAATTTGGAATACTTTGGCTGAAGTTTTGGGTTTCAAAAAACTGTGTGTACAATGGGTGCCGCATTTTCTAACAATGCAACAAAAACACGTCCGAATGCGACTTTCTGAGCAACATTTGCAGCAATTTCTAGAGGATAAAAAGGATGTTCTGCGTCAATTCTTCAATATGGAGACTTCGGTCTACCCCCAAGCAAAACAAGAGGCTAAGAAGTGGTGTGAACCAGGCACTCCGGCTCCGAAACGAGTTCGTGTCCAGAAATCGGCCTAGAAGGTAGTGTCAGTTTTTTTTTTTGGATGCAAAGGGAATTTTAAAGATAGATTATCTCAAAGCTGGTAAGACAATCAACTCTGATTATTATTGTGACCTTTTAGACCAGTTGGATGCATAAATTTGTGGAAAAAGACCCGGTTTGCAGAAGAAAAAAAAAATTTCATCAAGAAAATTTTCGGTCTGCCTCACATAGCTCAAAAAACCATCGGGAAAAATCAGTCATTTTGGGTACGAATTGTTGCAGCATCCACTCTTTTCGCCAGATATAGCTCCCTCTGACTTCTGGCTGTTCTCACTCTTCAAAAAATTCCTTCGTTGAAAGCATTTTTCATGAACCGAATGCTTGTAGCCGTCGTAGAGGAGTATTTTGCAGGCCTTCCAGAAAGTCACTTCCGTGATGGGACAATAAAGTTGGAAGATCGTTGGACCAAGTGTATTGATCTGAGCAATAAAAGTGATTTCTTCAAAAAAAATATTTTCGTTTCCGCTTTCAAAACTTTTTGATTAACCAGTACAGTTTGCTTCAAGCGGGGTACTGCATTATTTAAAATATTTTTTTTAAATGAATCGATTGGAAATGTTATTATTTAGTGAGTGTTTTTTCAGCGTGTATTATGAGATTCCTGGAACTTTCAACTATATTCACAGAATTTCTGTGAATAACAGTAATACTTTAAAAAAATGACATAACACCATACTATCCGTAATGTTGTTTGTTTTCACCGATCTTTTCGAAAAATAAACCGATGCTCTTTAAAATCTGTAAAATTTTCGTTCGTTGGATCAACTTTCGAATATTTTTTTCACAGAATTTTGTAATCTATTTCTATGGTGGTAAGCTCCATCTCGGATAAACTTGTATTACCGTCACAATTCAGATGATTTGCAAAATGTTTGCTTGGAGTCAAGTTGATTAGGATCAAGA
This sequence comes from Aedes japonicus, assembly GCA_034211315.2. Lineage (NCBI taxonomy): Eukaryota > Metazoa > Arthropoda > Insecta > Diptera > Culicidae > Aedes > Aedes japonicus. The sequence goes on from JASCZW010001735.1 coordinate 61,500, forward strand.
TGGACATAAAAGCAGCAAGACATTCCGAATCGGGATTGAATCCAAGGATAGTACTTGTTGGTGCTCACCACCATAGGTATGATATCTTGAAAATGTTGGAAAAGCATGTTTTTTAGCTGTCAAAACTAATTTTAAGATTGGTGCAGTGCTAGGTGTTCAGGCTGGACTGTTTTTAATATCAAAAGAATTGTAATATGAAAAAATATGTAAGTTATTGGTTTGTTTTTAGTTTGTTCGTGAAGTACTTATTTATTGGAGCGTTTATTTCAGGTTTATTCTCTGTGGTAAATTAAACTCTTGATCGAGGATGGGCTATTCAATTTCACAGCCTGCCGTACGCTATCGGACCTAATTATGCTTTATCTTTACATCTTTGGTTGTAGCAGAAATTGCAGTCCACTCTGATTCCAGTACTCGCATTCCAGTTGAAAATCGGATTAAGTTACACCTGACAATGTGTTTTACTCCTGTTCTATACGTTAAACCAAACGTCGGACATAAAGCGCTGTATGCCTATACAGCGCTCTATGTCCGGCTTTAAGTTTGATTTAGTGAATGGGAGAAAAGTCCATTTTCGGGTGTGATATATTCCGGGTTTCAAGCACGACGGCAATACTTGGTTCAAAACCGATGCACGCAAAGTTATTTTTCAACTAGTGAACGGGCACCAAACAGTGGTTAAATGAACAACACAGATTTTTGACAGATTTTCACCGGATACAGAGAGAAAAGATTTTTGGATGTGAAAATACAGATTGACCATGGAAAAAATGTGGCAACACTGCGCATACTTAGGAAAATTTTGCCACAGTCGTTTGGCAGCATTGAAGCTGTGCGGAGCTGGTCGTTGGTAACTGGTCGCCGGTAGCTGGTCGCAGGCAGCGGGTCGCAGCTGTTTCATTCGTCCGGCAGCGGAGCTGGTCGCAGAGGCAGCTGGTAGTCACGTAGCAGATGGTGGTCGCGTAGCGATGTTTGCAGTGTGCAAACAGCGATTGTCGCGATGAGGTAAAATGGCGGATTATGGGGGCGCACAATCGCGTCGGTTTGTGCAGGCTGCCATCTTACCTCATCGTGGCGATTGTTTCGCCGTGACTTCGAAAACACTGCTGTTTGGGGAAAGCGTCCTGGAGGCGAGCAGCAGTAGGTAGAAATAATCTGTCCTTTTGAGGACAATGAGTTAAAATAAAAGAGTTGTTTTTTAGAGAACTAATCTTAAATTTAGTTCGGTACTCGATGGAGGGCGAGCCGTCGGTAAAAAGTTTACCCAGCTGGTTGGCGCAATCCATAAATTGATAATCTGTCCTTTTGAGGACAACCAATTTAATTGAAAGAGTTGTTTATAAAAGAATTAAACTTTTATTTCGTTTGGTTTGTGCGCCTAATATCATGGTGCCGATTCGTTCGCTGCAACTGCAAAAACGCCTCCATGGAGGGTGAGCCGTAGGGAAAATTTTACCCAACTGGTTGGCGCAACCCACTTATAAATAATCTATCCTTTTGAGGAAAACCAATCCAGTTCAGAGAGTTGTGTATATAAGAATTAAATTAATGTTTCGTTCGGTTTGCGCGCCATTTAATCTAGTGCCGATTTGTTCGTCACGACTGCAAAAACGCTACTGTTTGCGGGAGAGCCTCCATGGAAGGCGAGCAGGACAATTCTCCGTCGGTGAAAAACTTTTCCCAGCTGTTTGGCACAACCCGCGATGAATCAATAAATCAATTCAATTTCTAATATATGAGAATTATTTGAATAAGAGTTTATCTTACATTTCGGTCAATTGGCAGTCATATTGGATTTTGCCAAGTCGTTACTAGGCAACAGTGGGCTATGCAGCGGATTCATAAAATCAGTGAAAATAAATCAAAGCCTGCCGGTGCTTTGATTTATTTTCACTGAAAAATGCTACCAGACACAAATCTATCTCTGCTACTTTCAATTTAATATTATCAGCTTGAGAGTTTGTTTGATTGGGAGTTTCCTTTCAAATTGTCGATTGGCAGCCAGTGGTATTAGCAAAACTTGTTTTCCCTTCGTCGTATACCACACAAATTCCCTATCACGGACACCATTTTCGATGTCGAACATGATATTCCGAACCAACATTCTCTGTAAATTCCAATTAGTAGTGTGTTATAAACAGTAGTTCTGTTGTGTTAACGATTCGCGTTGGATAGAGTCCTACCTCTAGGAAGAAAAACTTTTTGAGAAACATAGTGAAAGTGAGAATGCCTAACCGATTTGATCCAGAACGCTTGCGCAGATTCAGGAAGCGCATAAAGAGCGAACATACGGGAAATCCTCCGAAACGACCGTGCTCCGATGCCGAGCGAGCTCGTAGTTATCGGGCGAAATTGAAAGCAGCAAGAATGCGTTGCCAACAACTAGTTGGGACGCTGGAGAAGGTCCTTTGAATCGAGGTTCTGGTGATGACATGCGCCGCATGCTTTTATATCATACGAACCTACAAACGATATCGATACAAATAATGCGCTGAACATATATTAATGCGTGATTATTTTCTCGGGTGTTTATTTTATATTTATTAAAATTCATTATATATTAACCAACCTTTTCTTCTATACCCATTGCAAAGAATAATGATATTTTATAGATCTCACTCTCTTTCTTCTGCGAGATCTAATATATTTATATATATTTCGATTTCCTTAACGTTTTAGCCATAATGAATTCACTAATTTACCTGATATTCACATAGAAACATGAATAATAATTTCACAAGAAAACCACAGACCGTATCTTAGGTACGCATTTAACCTTATATTCCCAACTAAGGCCTAATGTATTCATCACATAGTAAAATGTTGAATACAAAAGTTTTCAATGGAAAAGTAAGAGTGAGCGGTTGTGTATTTTTCGAAGGGCTTATTCATACCAACACCTATATAACTAAATGAATATAGTGGGAATTTTAATGTTTTGAAATGGAATGGCCGATTGATCACATGAGAAAGTCATTTAGATGTTATAAAGTAGCTTTATATTCCGTATAGTATACCGAATATAGCCAAATGCCCGGAGCGATAATATAAATAAATGCCCGGAGCGATGAAATAAACAAACTTTACTGAAATTCGTCCGAACAAGAATCCTTAATGATATCAATATCCATCGAAAGTTTTCGACTCAATAATGTTAGCTGGTGACTTTTCATGGTCCAGTACAGCAAACGCCTTGTTAAACATGTCTTAGAAAAGGTATAACTAACTAGAAATTAGAAGACAAATTTGTATCTTCCATTTAATTCCAACTACCTTTGCTTATCTTCGACAGATACGCGTATTTCGTCTACAATGTGCAGACTTCTTCAGTGTCTCGTACTAATAACTCGACTTAAAGAAAACCTTCGTCACCTGCCATATATACTATTTTCTAAATACAAAACGTTTACCTATCATTATGTTGTTTATACCTATCTTATTGTTATTTTGTTTATATCTATCCTGAGTCAAAAACAAGTGTACTTAATATCTACCTCACTTTTTTTTTCATCTATACCTAACCTACTTATTGTGTAGCAGCGGGTGCTCCGCTTCGTCGGGTTTGATGTCGTTTGGGTATTAAGTTGAAGAGCCATGTGTAACCGTTGCCTTGGTCTTTGTTTAGTAGATTTGTGTTCTGATGTTTGTTTATTTCTAAGCTTTCTGCGACGTCTAATTTCCAGGGTGTTGATGTAGTCCGTAATATTGTGATGTCATTCGTCGTTATGTCGTGATTTTCCGTGAAGATGTGTTCTGCGACTGTTGATTTGAAGTTATGTGAAATTCCTTTCTCGTTCTGTTTGACAGCCTTAGTCACCTCCGCTAGATGCTCCTTGAACCTTGTTGCCAAGGTTCTCTTTGTTTAACCTACATATATTTTGCTGCAGTGTTTACACTTGATTCTGTATACCCCTGCTCTGCCTAAGGTGTCTACTGAATCGTTGGTGGAGCCTAACATCGATGCTAATTGGTTGTGCCTACTAGAAAAAACTAAGTCTAAACCAAATTCCCTAAGTCGTGGTTTTAGCTTTTGTGTAATGTCTTTATCGAAGGGGACGGATACACGTTTCAGGGGTTCAGGTGAGCCTGAGAGGGTTGTTTGTGATTTCCTATGAAGATGTCTTTCCTTTTTGTTGATGATCGCTTGAATTGTCCCCCTTTCGTACCCATTGAGTCTGGCAGTTTCGAAGATATATGCTAATTTTTGGCTTTTCCAGTTTTATTGAGCGGAAGGGTCAACATCCGGTGGATCATGTGGTGGAAAGTGGCCATTTTGTGCTGGAAAGAGTGGTTTGAAGTGTATGGGATGACTCTTTGGGTGTTTGTGGGTTTTCTGAAGATTTCAAACTCTAAAGGAGATGGTGACAATGATTCTCTCACTACTAGAAGGTCGAGAAATGCAAGTTTTCCATCCTTTTCTATTTCATGAGTGAACTTAATGTCTTTGTGGAGATTGTTGATTTCTTGGAGAATTAGGGAGAGATAGTCTTTTTTCACTACGGCGAAGATGTCGTCGACGTATCTCCACCAACGAGTTGGGAGTAATCCTTTCGCTTTTGGGATTGTTTCCAAATTCGCCATAAACAGTTCACAGAGGAATGGGGATAGAGGATTTCCCATAGGGGCTCCTTTTAATTGCTTATAGAATGATCCTCTGAAAGTGAAGTAGTTCTCTTCCATGCAAAGTCGAGTCAGCTTAAGGTACATCCGCACCTTTTGCTTCCATGTTGTGTCATCTCCTTGTTTCAAAAGCCAATCTTCTAGAAGGTTAATTGCGTCCTTGATCGGTACGCTAGGGAAAAGGGCTGTGACGTCGAAAGATACCATTACTTCATTGTCATTTATATGACCTGATGACTGTATTTATTTTATTTATTTATTTGACAGCATCTTCGACACAAAAGTCGCACAGACTGGTTAATCGACACTCTTAATTCTATATTTAAAAACTACTTTGCTAACATTAAAATCGAAACAGTCACACACTTCATTGAAACGTCTACAACATAAATCCAGTGGATTGATCAGGCCGTAATTTGTTCGATGGCTGGGGATCTACAGCAGTTGCCGACTTCGGAGCTGACGAGTAGGTACATAAAACCTCACATTTTCGAGAAGGCTGCTACAGTCGATGTTGCACTTAAGTACGTCGAAAATGAACAACCTTTGCAGCATCACTCGACGACTCACCAGCGGTTGTAAATCGAGGAGTGCGCATCGATGTTCGTAAGGCGGTAGGTTCACTGGGTCGTTCCATGGCAGGCCACGTAGAGCATACCTTATAAACTACCGCTTCTGAACTCTCTCAATACGAGCTATATGGACGGCATGATATGGAGCCCAAACCTGCATTCCATATTCAAGTACACTGCGAACTAAAGCACAGAACAGGGCCTTCAGCGCATGCACGTCATTGAAATGGGCTGTGTTCCGGCGTATGAAACCTAGCATCGCATTGGCTTTCGCAGTTGTCACTGAGATGTGTTCGTTAAAGCGAAGTTTACTATCAAGTATGACGCCAAGATCCTTGATCGACGTGACTCTTTCTAATGGCAAGTTGTTCAGCTCGTAGGCAAAAGATACAGTAGTCCGACATCGAGTGAACGTCATTACTTTACATTTCGCCGCATTCATTTGCATTCCGTTCATTTCGCACCAAGTTGAAACACGTTCAATATCAGCTTGCAGTGCACCGCAATCCACAAGCGACTTAATCACGCAAAACAGCTTTAAGTCATCTGCATAGAGCAGTTTCCCAGACTTGAGGCTATCGCACATATCATTTATAAAGAGTACGAATATCAGAGGACCAAGATGACTGCCCTGCGGGACGCCGGAAGGAATATCAAATACATTCGACCTAGCATCGTGCACTTTGACAAAAGCTTTGCGCGCAGACAGATATTATTTCAGCCATTGAATGATCCAAGAAGGTAGTCCCAGGCGGTTCAATTTTTCAATTGCCAATACGTGAGGTACCTTGTCAAACGCTTTTGAGAAGTCAACGTAGATTGCGTCAACCTGACACCGCTTTTCCAGCTCTTTGATCACACTGTGGGTGTATGTCATGAGGTTCGACGTTGTTGACCGCTTTTTTACGAATCCATGTTGATGCTCGGATATCACAGGTTGCAAGGCAGGATACAGCACGTCGTGCAATAGACTCTCAAAAACTTTCGCTAGGCAGTTCAAAATAGATATCGGTCGATAATTCTCCACGCAATGTGTGTTTCCAGTCTTGTGGATTGGAATTATTGATGCCAGTTTCCAAGCTAAGGAAATACTCCTTCGATCAAGGATCGGTTGAAAATCGCTGCGACGGGAACAGACAGCGGCTGAGCACATTCTTTGACAAAGACCGGCGGAATGAGATCGGGACCAGGACCTTTAGATGAATCGACAGCGCTGAGAGCTTTCTGAATATCGTCATCACTGAAAATGACTTGGGGGAGTCAAAGGTTATACGATAGAAGACTTTCCAAGTATTGCTGCGACATTGGAGGTGGGTTGTCGTCGTGTACGGAACGAAAAAACTCGGCGAATAGATTCGCAGCTGCAACCGACGAGCGAGAGCTATGAGACTTGTAGGAAACATCAATGGGAACTCTGGCAGAACTCTTGCGATTGTTGACGAGGTCCAGAAAGAAGACAGATTTTGTCTGAAATTTGTTTGGATACTGTCGACATACTCACGGAAACGAATCTGTTGCAGATGAGTGTACTCCTCTTCAGCAAGCTTCAACTCACTCGTGTTCGTAGAATTCCTGTTGCGGAAGAACCGTTTCCTGATCTTTCGTAAGCGGTTACGACAATTGCGGAGTTGTGGCATCCACCAAGGTTGGTTAAACTGCTTAGAAGGCCTACGAGGTTTTTCAAGAACAGTATCCCGGATGATTTGATGGATAGTTCCATAGAAAGTGGTAACTGAGGTATCGATTGAATTTTTGTTCAGTAGCTGGTTCCAATCCTGGGAGGCGATCATTGCATTTATGGCCTGATAATCACAGCGGCTGAAGTCCAGATCATTACACGGCGTGATGCCTGATAGAGAATCATCCTCGCGAGAACGGGCGTCCACAGTTAAAATGAATGGCTTATGATGAGCGTCAATTTTTAGAAGAGCAGATGGAGCCTCGAAGAGATCTATGATATATGGATCACTTACAAATACCAAGTCAAGTAGCTTTCCGTTCGCGTTCAGAAGATCATTCACCTGATAGAGGCCTGCTGACAACATAGACTCGACTAGGGCAAGCTCCTGTTCCGTTGACATATTAGTTGGCAAGTATCCCAAAATCTCTTCATCCAATCGCCAGATTAAATTTGGTAGATTGTAGTCTCCAAAGCATACGATTACATCACGGGGGTTGGCTTGATTTTGAATTTGGTTGGCTGATTCCACGTGTCTTGCGTAGCTCTCCGGACAGCTATTTGGTCGAAGATAAATGCAGTAAACGAATAAGGAAAATTGCGGAAATACAACCCGAACAGCCATTTGTTCCAGACTATCACAATCCACTAGATGTACGGCCTTGCAGTTCAGCTCCAATTTTGCAGCAATCAGTACGCCACCACCTCTTCGCAGATTGCTGGTAGAAGCATTGCGGTCGCATCGATGAATAGCGTAGTCACATGCTAATTCTGCGGAAGCGATTTCGGTGTGCAACCACGTTTCCGTAAGAACAACAATATCGAAATCGCTGGCCAGCAGAGAGAGGAGCAGTGTGTTCGTTTTAGTTCTCAGTCCACGAACGTTCTGGTAGTATACGGTGAGTGGTTTAGAGGTGAAAGGACGAATGGGAGAGGGTTCTGAAATTAACACGGCTGGCTCGATATGCTGGTTGTTGGGCCTGCATCCACGTTCTGCACAGGTTTCCAAAAATTCATCGCTCTCGTGTTATCTTCGATGAACTCCCGGAACTCGATTCCTTGCGGCCAGAACAAAGGATCCATAGCTCTCGACTTCATTTCGACACTGATTCCTACCTTAAACGAGATGAATGTCAGTGACGACAATGGCCGACCTCTCGGTATAAGCGGTTTCACAACAGCTTCATCCACATTCAAACAGTCCTTGACCAGTTTTTCGATGTCTGTCTCAGAAACGTCAGGAGAAATTCTTGTGAGATAAACCCAGAATTTGTCAATGGGTCTATCCACACGAACTGATGGTACGTTGGCTGTTGACGGACCGGCTCCTCGGAGAATTTTGGTAGGTTGATCGGAAACTTCGGCTTCGTCATCACGGGTTCTCTTGGGAGTGTTAGAACGACCAAAAACGAAACGAGGAACAGGACCTAGTACCGCAGGAGACAGCTTGCTGAACCCTCCTCTAATCTCCTGTCTGATTTCGGCAATCAGGCTGTCTTTTATCTCGCTCTTTATCTCATCGATGACTCTTTGGTATGCGTCGTTGACTTCGATCGCAGCGGAATTCATGGAAGTCAACGCATTCTTGAAGCGAGCATTAGCCATAAGGTCGTGGCAGCCTTTACACATCCAGAAAATACCAGCTTTTCCACTTATTTCCTTGTACAGCTCTTCCGTAATTTTTGCACAACTGAAGTGAAAAGCAGCTTTACAAAAACCACTGCAAGCAACTTCCACAGCATCCATGTTGATTGCGCAACTGTGACAAATCGCCGACGTGCTCATGATTTTTTTTTCGATTGAAATTGCGTTGTCGACAGAAATTTCCTCAGTGTTACGTCTGTTTGCCTGTGGAGTAACGTTGCTTCACGAAGTGACAAACAGATGGCGCCACTAACGCGATAACTGACAGTAGCACAGTGGAAAACAATGGCAGAGTATACACACGCAATGCGAGGTTTGCAAACAACTATGGCTCACCTATACAGTGAAAAAATCTGAGCTAGCGATGTCGGGATGTTGACGAAATGCGTTTCTCTGCTGCGATGCTTGTGTGTGATGGGTGTATTTACTTCCAGATGCTATATGTAAATTGCCGATGCTGTGGCAAAGCCGCTTGTGGGCAACTGATGAAATTGGCGGGGCGGTGGGTTGGTTTTCGGATTGCGGAGTGATAACAGCAGCAGAAACAGAATCGATTTATTGGCTCAGTTTCGCTGTTACAGTGCGTAATGTGCACGCAGTTTACAATGCGTAATGTGCATTAGCGGCTGCAGGTTGTACGTGATGACTGGATGAAAAGCATACGGGGGTTTGGCAGTACCGATTAACACGCACAAAACAGAGTTGTAAACAAACAATGTGCAGGTGGAGAGTGGCGAGGTGGGACGTATGCAAATGGCAATGGACAATGGTGGCGGGTATTTTTGTCAACCACTCTCAAGCCAGCTCGGAATTCGTCAAATTCACTAATCCTACCTGATTGAATGTTGTGACAAACTCGTGTGGGTGATGCGGGCGGCAATGATGAGCGATTTGGTGCACAATAAATGAATTGCGGGTGGGCGGTTGCAGATGATTTACTAATGTATAAGGACGACTCGATGAAAACACAGGCTCACGATATAGCAGAGTTGCCAGTGATTGAGCTGTTGTACAAATTCCTGGGAGTTGCGAACTGAGCTTGTTGGGAATTACTCGGAGATACCTTGAAATTCTTTTACTAGCCATTTTGCTAGCTTATGGGCTGGAGATCCTACAGATGAAACAATCTCCCTCATTTCGTTTGCGGGTTTGTGGACTTTTGGGAGGCTTTTAATTCTGGGGAGGATGGGGTTTGGTTCCCGAAGACGGACTGCTGCATCCCCTAATACTGATTTACACTCTTTTAGTGTTTTGTCCACGTGTTTCACCATGTTTGGTAGGGGGTCTACCCGAAGCTGCCTAGGACCATTACTGATCTTAGAAGCCATCCGCTTGTCGTAGTCCTCCTTATCCATGATGACGACTCTGTTGCCTTTGTCTGCTTTTAGGTAAAAAACAGGCTTTGACTTCAGCTCCTTAACGATGCGAATTTCCTTCTCGTTGTTGTGTTTTTGTTTCTGTCCGTCCTTAATAATGTTCGAAGTGATAGTCCTGGCTGTCGGAAGAGTGTTTGTAATTGCTGTCTCCACGTCGATGATGATCTGTTCCACGTCTAATCCTTTGTTGAGATGAGTCAGTTGTTCTTCTGTGAATGCGGTCGTCGATCGGTTAACAACCAGTCCTTTAATGGAGTGGACCACCGGTGTCGTGTTGATGGTGGGTGTAAGTGTCGTCTGTTCATTGGTGTGGTGTGTGGTCCGAGTCTGTTGTGATTCTATTCTCAGCTTGTTGAGTTTCCTATCGAGAACCGTTCGTTCCCTATTCGATTCGCATTCCTCTGCTACCTTGGCTCGGGATAAGAACTCCTGGAACTTTACGGGATACTCCTTGGCTAACTTCAGGTGCAGAGAATAGCACTCCAAAGTTTTCCGGTCCAGTTTGTTGAATAGTCGTTTGATGCTGTCCTTGATGAATTCTGCTTCCATTTTCCTGACGATGTGGGCGGGTGTCGATGTTCGTATTTTAATCCTATCACTTACTGGTACAACTTTATATTTTAAGCATTTCTTCAGAAATGCTACGTCCTTCCTAAGTGCGGCGATGGTTTTCTTCAATCCGTTGAATTTGTTGGGCTCTGACGGCTTGGTTGCCATGCTGAATCCTAGAGGGTTTGAGCTGTTTAGTGGAATACCTGTAACTAGAAATTGGAAGAAAAATTAGTATCTTCCATTTAATTCCAACTACCTTCGCTTATCTTCGACAGATACGCGTATTTCGTCTACAATGTGCAGACTTCTTCAGTGTCTCGTACTAATAACTCGACTTGAAGAAAACCTTCGTCACCTGCCGTATATATATACTATTTTCTAAATACAAAACGTTTACCTATCATTATGTTGTTTATACCTATCTTATTGTTATTTTGTTTATATCTATCCTGAGTCAAAAACAAGTGTACTTAATATCTACCTCACTTTTTTTATCTGTACCTAACCTACTTATTGTGTTGCAGCGGGTGCTCCGCTTCGTCGGGTTTGATGTCGTGTGGGTATTAAGTTGAAGAGCCATGTGTAACCGTTGCCTTGGTCTTTGTTTAGTAGATTTGTGTTCTGTTGTTTGTTTATTTCTAAGCTTTCTGCGAAGTCTAATTTCCAGGGTGTAGATGTAGTCCGTAATATTGTGATGTCATTCGTCGTTATGTCGTGATTTTCCGTGAAGATGTGTTCTGCGACTGTTGATTTGAAGTTGTGTGAAATTCCTTTCTCGTTCTGTTTGACAGCCTTAGTCACCTCCGCTAGATGCTCTTGCTAACGACGAATGACGAAGTGTGCTTTTGCCGCGAGTGGACTTGTTTTCTCTGCTGTCAGTTTTTTTTCGCAAGTTTTCACTAAATTTGAACAAAATTAATTTTAACCAGTTCGGCAGCGGCGGAAAAGTGAAGTGCTATAACCGGTGCTGTGGATAGTGGAATTTTCGGGAATTGAATCTTCCCGTTGGAGGTTATTTCTTTAAGATGGCTTCTTTACTGTCGTTCTCCTGTAGGATGTTGCTTCTTTGCGCGACCAACGATTGGCAGCTGGTCGGCACCAATACCGCGGCGGGGACGTTTATGTGATGCCACCAACACACTGGCCGATTGATTGTTCTGAAAACGGATGAGCACTCGCTAATTGATTAACAGGAGTTTCTCTTAGGTGATTTGTGAACATGCAGTTAGATAAAAGATGCAGTCATGAGTCTTGCCTATTTCTACAATTGGATACCGGATCAAACATTCAGCTAAGTATTGTATTAAAATATTACGGTTCCGGTAGTATGAAGATATATTGACAAATTTGTATTTCTCATTTTCAATCATGGGATCAAATGCGCTGCATATCCAGACGTGCATCTTATCGTCTTTTCCTTCTTCTGTCTGTCTCTCTTTTCTTCTACCAATTGTTAATTGTTGCGTTTTTGCTGTTCGATATGTATAATCCTTGCGGTAAGTTTGTTAGATTAGTGGCCGGGCAGGAAGTAACATCGAAAGAGGAGAGAGATATATGAAACTATTTCTTCAAGAGAAAGGGTTTGCCCTGAATTCAACAACTACTCTCATACTTTCTCCTATCTTATATGCCTTCCCCTTCTCTTGTTATTTTTTACTCTCTGTAATGGCACAGACATATTGGTCATTAGCTGACACTTATCATGTTGTCGAGTTAATTCGTTTGAAAATTTTGTTTTTAGAGCTGCGGCCGCTGATATCTATTATTCTCGGTTATTTTGATTCAAATTTTCACATTAGTAGTATTAACAGTGATAAACTATCAAGTTTAATAAAATGTTAACTATAAGGTACATTTCCTTACAATCAACAATCAATAATTTTTGTAACCTGTAAACATTGTAGTCGACATTTAATTGCAATATTTGACAGTTGGTGAATTGTTTGGACGCTTTTAACTTTCAGTCGGCGCTCACTAATATAAATCGAAACAGAAGTAATGATGTGGGCGAGTGAGGTATATGTGAGTGTGTGGGGGGAGGGGAGGAACATATCATTTTGGGTCGGCGCTTTCTTCTATCTTTTCAGAGAGCGAGTAATGGCGCTATAACCATAAGCCATAGGGAGCGAGGACTATAGTTAATGCTAAAGTCCCAACCGTTTGAAGATAAATGGAGCATCACTTAACCTTCTTAGACTAGATGCTCCCAACGACCATTTTTGAATACAGTTTTGTTCTGTACACCAAACAGGGCATTCTGTTCAACTATTCTCTCCGACTATTCATTTCCTTTTTCTTTTGATATCTACTGAAGGCTACGTGGGTTCCCCGTGTCTTCTTAAGGTAGATACCAAATCCACCCTATCACCAACGGTTGCATGGACGTGGCCAGGTGAGCGATCGAGGAGTGTTTTCGTGGTGATTGTTGCGTGAAGAAACGTATCAGAAACTGGTTTCGTTTCATGGTGGCATGCAATGTCTTCAACGAATTATTCCTCATCGTAGCTCCATCCACGAGGTGTGCATCCGTCAATGCTAATGCTAACGTAAAATACGGTCTATGGTTTTCTTGTGAAATTATTATTCATGTTTCTATGTGAATATCAGGTAAATTAGTGAATTCATTATGGCTAAAACGTTAAGGAAATCAGAAATATATATATATATATATATATATATATATATATATATATATATATATATATATATATATATATATATATATATATATATAAATATATATATATATATATATATATATATATATATATATATATATATATATATATATATATATATATACACGGTGTTCAATAAGTTCGGATACACTTTCAAAATTTGATAAAAAAATGAAAACATGTTTTTTTATTTTTTGGATTTATGTTATTGAAAGCTATGTTTACAAGGAACGTTTACAACATTTCTCTTGGAATGACCCCCCCTTTGTACTCCTTAACGAGCTTCAAACGTTTCTCGTCCCAGATTTTGAGAATTACCGTCTTGAAATGATCCAAAGTGCTGACCTTGTATTCGTTCAGCTTCGCCATCATATAGGACCAAACAAAAAAGTCGAGAGGATTCAAGTCCGGGGAGCTGGGAGGCCACAAAGTTTTGTCCAGAAAGTCGGTTAAATTGTCCCGACACCAGGCTTGAACCACATTTGCCGTATGGGCTGGTGCACCGTCCTGCTGGAACACGTAGTGCTCATCGCCGTAGAGGCTTCGGAGACTGGGGGCAACAACCTTTTCCAAAACCTCAGTTTTGTAGTACGCCGCGTTGATTTTGACGTTTTTTTCAATAAACACCAAAGGTAGCTTACCACGTTTGCATACTGCCCCCCAAACCATCACCGACGCGGCACTTTGGAACCGAGGGATGTTTATATTGGATTCAGGAATGCTGTCCCTCGATGGCGCCCACCCGGTCATTTTGCACATTGTGCGGCTGCTGCAGCACGAACAGTTTCTCGTCCGAAAAACAAACTCCTGACCAGCGTGCCGAGAGAGGATCCTCTTAGCTCGATCCAACCGCTTTTTGCTGGTAGCCTCCGAAACGCCATGGACCTTACGTTTTTGTAAGGCCTGAAACCAAGGTCCTTGGTGAGTATGGTGTGAGCGGTTCCAATGGAAACGTTGAGATCTGCAGCCGTTTTCCGGATTGAGCGGTTCTTTTTGCGCTGAATTCGCTCCCTCACGATCTTGATGACCCGTGGCGTCCTCGCTGAACGCGGCCGACCGGATCTCGCACGGTCATTGGTCGAGGACGTCTCCCGGTATCACCTGATGGTCGTGTAGACAAAGTTCCGCTTGACCCCATGCGATTTCAGCAGCCGGAATATATCGCCGGGTCGCTCACCGTTCAAAAAACGCTTAATTACGAAGTCCCGATACTCTTTCATCACGCGTAACAAACGAACAACAACTAACAGAATGTCAACACCGCGCACATTCGGTAGCGTATGAATGAAGCTAAAGCTGACACCAATACCAATGCAGAATATGTACATGGCGCATACCTACGCAATGATGAAAACTTGTATTCGAACTTATTGAACACCGTGTATATATATACAGCGATTCCACGGGAAAAGAATAGAGTTGAAAAAAAAAGTTGTCCGATTTTGCTCAAAATCGCTTGGTATGTTCTTCATCGAAAATAATAAGACCCATATTTTTTTTTTTATTTGGGTGACCATGTTCGATATAGGGTTACCAGAAAAATCGACATTTTTCGAATTTTTTATTTTTGAAAAATCGTAACTTCTGAACCGCTGAATCGATTTTTAATATTTTTTTATAAATAGAAAGATTATTACTTTTTGTTTTTATTAAAAATATTTGTTAAAATAATTAATGTACTCAAATTTGCTAAAATGGTCAATATATTGGTTTTTTATGATTTTCGAAATGTTGGACCACAACGACTATTTATTTTTATATTTTTTAATTAAAATTCAAACATTTTTACATCACATATCAAAAAATCTCAAATGTTCATTGAGCCGTTTTTGAGTAAAATTTTTTGAAAATTTCAAGTTTTTTGCCTATACACACATGGAATGAGCATCATTTTCCATCACTTCAAAATAACTGCGGGAATCATTTCATTGAAGTTATCAAACTTATTCCTAATAAATTCATGATAACCATGTTTACAAATCTAGTTTCATTTGTGTAGTATTGTACCCATCAAAAGTAGGGGAGGCTGGTCCAATTCTGACCCCATTAAATGTAAGAACTATAAATCAGCCTCAAATTGTTTAAAAGCAGAGACCAACATTGCTAGGATTTACTCAGCCATGGTTTACGCTATAACTGGAGCCACAATGGTCCGTTAGCGTCAAAATTCAGCATGAGTGCTCATAAGGATTGCAGGGGCACTCATGCCGAATTTGAGTTGTAGCGTAAACCACGACTGAGTAAAGTTAACTCATATTTGGAATTAATCCACATTGAGTGAACCGAACTGAAACCTTACTAAAGAAACGTTTAATACAATGAAGCACGACTGCTCAAATTGCCATGTTTAGATTAATAGTTACAGGAAACCTACTCCTAAACTATATGGTTATGCAGTGAAAAAGAGAACAAAGTTGGATAAAAGCTATTTCGACTTTTGTAATACCTGCTATTGCAGACTTTATCGCTTTATCAAGAAAGAAAACGAGCCAGCAACTCCAAGTGCAGTTAATCTAGAATGTAAAACTCAAGAACTCACCGTTTCCGAACCGTTTCCGTGGACCTGTGATCATTGCCTGGGTACGCAAACACTGGAGAATGACCTGATGAATTTTCTTCAAAATATCGATTCCTTAGAATTTAAACAATGGGAGCAAACAGATCGTTGTCAACTAAATTCAATGCGAATGGATGCAGAAGAGTTTGTGGAAACATTTTTAGAAAAATTAAGCGAATTATCTCCGCATAATTTTATTGCAGAGCAACAAGTTAACTACTTAAAACAACTTAAAACTAATTTGGAAGCAACTGACAGCATTATAATTGCTGACTTCTCTGAAAATTACTCTTTTGTTATTCAGGACGCTATACAAGGTTTTCATTGGGCAAACGCTCAATGCACAATCCATCCTTTTGCCATATATTATGAGGATGAAGCAAAACATTTAAAGTTTACAAGCTTCATAGCAATCGCAGGATTTACTAAACATAACCATGTTGCCGTTCGGCTGTTTGTAACAAATTGTGTGAATTTCATTAAAAAAAGCTACCTCACCTGAAAAATATCCATTTTTTTCTAATGAAGGCAGTCAATACAGAAATAAGATGACTGCTTTCAATTTGTGCCACATGTACAAGGACTTTGATCTTAATGCAGAGTGGAACTTTTTTGCCACTTGCCATGGAAAAGGGCTTTGTAACGCTTTAAGAGGCGTTCTAAAGCGAAACGCTTCAAAAGCAAGTTTACAAGGCCATCATATTACAACTGCATACGAACTTTACTCTTGGGCTGTTTCTAAAGTAGATTCCAAAATATATTACTTGTTTTTCTCGGAAAAAGATTACAATGCAATGAAAAAGAAAATAAAGAACCGCTGTACTCCTGTAAAACAAATCTCTGGGACACAATCGTTTCGTTACTTTAAACCACAAAATGAAAATTACATTATCGTGAAACGGTTTTCGTTTTCAGATGAAGAAAAGTGCGTTAAATTGTAAGAATTTTGCTTTTTTATGAATTATGAAAAATAAAAATAATTAAACAATCAAATTAAATGCTGAGTTATAATTGAAGGTAATCTGAGAAAACCCTTGCTTGTAGTCTAAAGCTTTGAGATTTGAGCTCCAATTCTTCAATATAGCGGAGCCTGGTCCAATCCCGACCCTGTGGCCAATTCCGACCTCCCAAGATTCTCTCAGACAGCGCTGGTAGCCAAATTTTTAATAATACCAATGGAAAGCTTTCATTACACAAAGAATTTCAACGTAGATTGCATTGGTCGGAGAAATTGTGTTTTTTGGACTTCAAAATTGACAAAATTTGAGAAAAAATGTTCTACACGCTAAAAAATTTGTATTCTAGTTTCGGTTCGGTTCCTCAAAATAACCCTAATGTGGAATAATTCAAAATATGAGTTAAGTTTACTCAGTCGTGGTTTACGCTACAACTCAAATTCGGCATGAGTGCCCCTGCAATCCTTATGAGCACTCATGCTGAATTTGGACGCTAACGGACCATTGTGGCTCCAGTTATAGCGTAAACCATGGCTGAGTAAACCCTAGCAATGTTGGTCTCTGCTTTTAAACAATTTGAGGCTGATTTATAGTTCTTACATTTAATGGAATCAGAATTGAACCAGCCTCCCCTACTTATGATGAGTACATTACTTCACAAATAAAACTAGATTTGTAAACATGGTTATCATGAATTTATTAGGAATAAGTTTGATAACTTCAATGAAATGATTCCCGCAGTTATTTTGAAGTGATGGAAAATGATGCTCATTCCATGTGTGTATAGGCAAAAAACTTGAAATTTTCAAAAAATTTAACTCAAAAACGGCTCGATGAACATTTGAGATTTTTTGATATGTTATGTAAAAATGTTTGAATTTTAATTAAAAAATATAAAAATAAATAGTCGTTGTGGTCCAACATTTTGAAAATCATAAAAAACAAATATATTGACCATTTTAGCAAATTTGAGTACATTAATTATTTTAACAAATATTTTTAATAAAAACAAAAAGTAATAATCTTTCTATTTATAAAAAAACATTGAAAATCGATTCAGCGGTTCAGAAGTTATGATTTTTTAAAAATAAAAAATTTCGAAAAATGTCGATTTTTCTGGTAACCCTATATCGAACATGGTCACCCTAATAAAAAAATAAAAAAATACGGGTCTTATTATTTTCGATGAAGAACATACCAAGCGATTTTGAGCAAAATCGGACAACTTTTTTTTTCAACTCTATTCTTTTCCCGTGGAATCGCTGTATATATATGTATATATATATATATATATATCATATATATATATATATATATATATATATATATATATATATATATATATATATATATATATATATATATATTTATATATAAATATATATAATATATATAAATATATATATATATATATATATATATATATATATATATATATATATATATATATATATATATATATATATATATATATATATATATATATATATATATATATATATATATATATATATATATATATATATCATATATATATATATATATATATATATATATATATATATATATATATATATATATATATATATATATTAGATCTCGCAAAAAAAAGAGAGTGAGTTTTATAAAATATCATTATTCTTTGCAATGGGTATAGGAGAAAAGGTTGGTTAATATATAATAAATTTAAATATATATAAAATCAACACCACACGCATTAAAATATGTTCAGCGCATTATTTGTATCGATATCATTTGTAGGTTCGTATGATATAAAAGCATGCGGCGCATGTCATCACCAGAACCTCGAGTTAAAGGACCTTCTCCAGCGTCCCAACTAGTTGTTGGCAACGCATTCTTGCTGCTTTCAATTTCGCCCGATAACTACGAGCTCGCTCGGCATCGGTGCACGGTCGTTTCGGAGGATTTCCCGTATGTTCGCTCTTTATGCGCTTCCTGAATCTGCGCAAGCGTTCTGGATCAAATCGGTTAGGCATTCTCACTTTCACTATGTTTCTCAAGAAGTTTTTCTTCCTAGAGGTAGGACTCTATCCAACGCGAATCGTTAACACAACAGAACTACTGTTTATAACACACTACTAATTGGAATTTACAGAGAATGTTGGTTCGGAATATCATGTTAGACATCGAAAATGGTGTCCGTGATAGGGAATTTGTGTGATATACGACGAAGG
The DNA here is from genome assembly GCA_034211315.2 of Aedes japonicus. NCBI lineage: Eukaryota > Metazoa > Arthropoda > Insecta > Diptera > Culicidae > Aedes > Aedes japonicus. The sequence continues at coordinate 80,328 of JASCZW010001735.1, forward strand.
GAAAACAAGTTTTGCTAATACCACTGGCTGCCAATCGACAATTTGAAAGGAAACTCCCAATCAAACAAACTTTCAAGCTGAGAATATTAAATTGAAAGTAGTAAAGATGGATTTATGTTTGGTAGCATTTTTCAGTGAAAATAAATCAAAGCACCGGCAGGCTTTGATTTATTTTCACTGATTTTATGAATCCGCTGCATAGCCCACTTGGCAAAATCCAATATGACTGCCAATTGACCGAAATGTAAGATAAACTCTTATTCAAATAACTCTCATATATTAGAAATTGAATTGATTTATTGATTCATCGCGGGTTGCGCCAACCAGCTTGGAAAAATTTTACACCAACGGAGAATTGTCCTGCTCGCCATCCATGGAGGCTCTCCCGCAAACAGTAGCGTTTTTGCAGTCGTGACGAACAAATCGGCACTAGATTAAATGGCGCACAAACCGAACGAAACATTAATTCAATTCTTATATACACAACTCTCTGAACTGGATTGGTTTTCCTCAAAAGGATAGATTATTTATAAGTGGGTTGCGCCAACCAGTTGGGTAAAATTTTCCCTACGGCTCGCCCTCCATGGAGGCGTTTTTGCAGTTGCAGCGAACGAATCGGCACCATGATATTAGGCGCACAAACCAAACGAAATAAAAGTTTAATTCTTTTATAAACAACTCTTTCAATTAAATTGGTTGTCCTCAAGAGGACAGATTATCAATTTATGGATTGCGCCAACCAGCTGGGTAAACTTTTTACCGACGGCTCGCCCTCCATCGAGTACCGAACTAAATTTAAGATTAGTTCTCTAAAAAACAACTCTTTTATTTTAACTCATTGTCCTCAAAAGGACAGATTATTTCCACCTACTGCTGCTCGCATCCAGGACGCTTTCCCCCAAACAGCAGTGTTTTCGAAGTCACGGCGAAACAATCGCCACGATGAGGTAAGATGACGGCTTGCACAAACCGACGCGATTGTGCGCCCCCACAATCCGCCATTTTACCTCATTGCGACGATCGCTGTTTGGAAGAGCCTTGGTTCATATCACCACCAGCTGCTACGCGACCACCATCTGCTACGCGACTACCAGCTACCTCTGCGACCAGCTCCGCTACCGGACGAATGAAGCAGCTGAGACCCGCTGCCTGCGACCAGCTACCGGCGACCAGCGACCAGCGACCAGCTCAGTGTTGCCACAATTTTTTCAAAGTCAATCTGTATTTTGACATTCAAAAATCTTATTTATCTGTATCCGACTGTTGAAAATCTGTAAAAAAAATCTGTATCATATATTTAACATTTGCTTGGTTCCCGTTCACTGGTTGAAAAATAACTTTGCGTGCATCGCATTTGAACCAAATATGGTAACGGAATGTAATAATAGCCTAGTTCCTTTATTTAGCTTATGTACCAAATATTTCATTAATTCGGCGATAATCAACAAAACCATGTTTCTATCAAGATGACCGATTTATTTCGAAGCAATTGAGACATTATTAACATATTTTTAGGTGTTCACTTCCGCGTAGTTTTCGATTTCCTTAACTTTTTAGACATCATGACTTCACTGGCTAAGCTGAACATTATCTACATGAACTTTGACTTATCTAAATTTGGCTTAATTGAACCTATAAACCGAGTAATGCAGCCAATATGCACAGAAAATAGTCACATGTTATAAATTGACTGTTCATAATGGCATAATAACAATGATTTATCGAGAAAACTGTTGACTCAATATTAGAAACATATTTTATTCTATGTTCTCAACTATGACCTATTGTATGAATAGCTTAGTAAAAATGTTGTTGTTGGAAAAAATAATAATAATGTCTGAGTTTCGATTGTATGTTTTCATATGGTTCATCTAAACACAAACTTAAAGAATAAAATCTTTGTAAAGTGAATAATAATGTTTTGATTATCAAAAGACCACTAAATCATATGTGAAAATTACTTAAGTGTTTCGTAGCAGTTTGATTAAGTTTGATTTATGAAATGTTGTGTTGGGTAAACGAATACAGTTGGCGTCAAATCAGAATATCAGAAAAAAATCGTACTTAGACTATATTTAATTGCCTATCTATCAAGTGGGATGAAGTTGCATCCATGAATAGACCTAATATGGTGCTTATAGACCGACAAAACATCCATATCCCTCAAAAGTTTCTGACTTTTTAAAATGAGTTGTGTAACTTTTCGTGTTCTGACTTTTTAAAATGAGTTGTGTAACCATAGTGTGCAGGCTCAGTAAACTTATCTAAGCAAGTGTACCACTAGTTAAATACCACTTTTAGCCCAAATCCTTTATGAGTTATAGTAAAAAATGTAACGATCGTTGCATATTAGGCTAAGTCGAGGGACACTTTATACTTACAAAATGATCAGGTCAGGCAAATTTCAGATCAACTTTGTAGTGCTCTTAATTCAGGAATTATTTGTCGATTTAATTTAGACAAGAAGTTTTTGACTAAAAAATTTATGTAGTTTAATATCTTGGTAACATATTTGACCATGGTCCTCGGACACCGGAGTTGTTCCGGGTTCCGGGAATTTGTGATGAGATGCCGTTGCCAAACAATTTTTTTCAGCAAACACACGTGAAGACAAAATATTTTTTAGGCGAATGAAAAATTTATTTCAGGAATCTGCCTTAAATTGACCGAGATATGGTGAGATATGAAACAGAATCTGATGAAGGGTCTTGGATGCGGTTAACTCTTCATTTTACTCGAAACATGCCATGTGACAGCTCTTTCTTCTTAGTTTTTCATCAAAAACTTTACTATAAACTAGTGGATCTTTGACCATATTGGCCACTTCCGTAACCACCGGAACGTCCCCGGAACCTGTAGTAGCGACCAGTTAGGCATTTATCACAAAACATGCCGTGCGGCAGCTCTATTTTCATGATTTTTCATAGTTATGATTTTGATAGACTTGAGAAAGCCATTGGCTACAATGGCCACTCCCGAAACATTTTTGGGGGAACCTGTAGTAGAAATCAATTACGATTTTACCAAAATATATGGACTATAAGATACACTGGCTAGCCTGATCTAGCTTCCTAGTACCTCTGAAGATCAATTTATTTAGCTTTGGTTCGGATAAGCTAGCAATAATTCGATTGAGTATAGGGGTGGGTGGGATTTATTAGTAGCGAGTTCGTCATCTTTCCGCTGGGGATTGTAGAGGGTTTGAATGACGTCCAGTAGTATTTTATACCACTCGTCGATTAAAGTTTTCTCCAATTCCTTCAACGACGAAAATCTTATAATACACGCTGTAAACAACACAAATCATCCAAATATTTTCTTATGGTAGGTAATGACATTTCCATTCGCTTAAATTCTTTAAAATATTTCGAATAACGCAGTACTCCACTTGAAGCAAAATATATCATTATTCAAATCAGATCGTTGGTTTTAATTGTTCCAATCAAACTGATTTTTTTCATTGCAACTAAACAAAAAAATATCAAAAATCTGTGTATTATTCCAAGTTTGCAGCTATGTAAGAAAATATTCAAAATAAAAGTAAAACAATATTTTGCAAATACTATTAACATAACTTGGCTTTGGAGTGCACAGCGTACACAGATCAGACTGTATTTCATTTGGTGAGCTGAAATAGGTAGAAATAAAAGTTCATGAAGAATATAATTTCAATTTTTGCATTGCTCACCAAATCTAGATATTAATGGAAACGATAAATAACAAATAAATGTTATGCATGTTCTTGTTGTTGTTCATAGTATACAAGAACTGATAGCTTATGCTATCGATGCAATAACATTGTCTGACATCAAACCTTAGAATCAAAGTATACGAATCGGACATGAAAAGAAGTAGTTCATACCAGTTAATTATTGAGATGGATGCTGTCAACCGTGGGTGCTTGGATTGACAACTGAAAATTGTCCATCCTCCTGTCATTATTTAAGACCTGCGTTTGCACAATTTCTAGTGGCTTTATCAAGTTATTCAGTAGGATTGATAATAAAAGTCAAAGCGTACTTGACATACAAAAACAAACATTGTATAGATTGATGCTATGCACCGAAGTTGACTTAACCGATGTTTATGAAGTTTGAATACAGAATTGAAATGGATGCTGCCCACCAAGATTAATTTGCTCGATGCCTTCAAAACGGCCGTCCTTCTGATATGTCGATGAATATGTGACATATTCTGTAGGCGGCTCAATGAGATTTCCAAATATGGTACCCCGCAGTGGGATGTTAGGCAAAAATGTCGTTGGTTCGAGTACCACTGTACACATGCCCTTTTCGCTCAATTTTCATAAAACATCTGTTAAAATTTCCAAGCCTGCCGCACACTAGCGGAACTATCAAAACTTTCTCTTCATATCTTTCAATTCTAGCCAAAAACATTGTTGTTCACTCTCGGTGCCTCATGGTGATGAGCGAACATCTCCGTTATATTGTTTCCTTGGGCTTGAGAAAGCACCACCAACTGCAACGCTGAAATGTCGGTCTCTTAGGAAATCTCGGACGTAGTTGAGTATGCGTCCTGAGAAACCCCAGTGCTCCAGTTGTCGAATGATTGCTTTCGTCGAAATGGAGTCATAGGCTTTGTTGATGTCCAATACAACCAAATCACTGTGCCTCCCTTTTGAAAAGGCATCATCGATGTTTGCTTCCAGATCAGCAAAGTATAAATTTATTCCCCGGCCCTGGCGAAAAGCGTATTGCCGGGAATCAAGCAGGTTGTTCGCTTCGATGGACTATACCAGTCTACGGTTGATTATTCTCTCGAGCGTTTTCCCGGTGCAGCTCGTAAGCGTTATGGGGCGTTGGTTACCAAGTATTTTTGGGTCCTTACCTGGTTTGGGCAAAATTATCACTGTCCCTTCCTTCCATTCTTGCGGTATTTCTCCGGTTTCCCAGATCTGGTTGATAAAGTCTAGGAATTTTGTTTTGGTCCTGTACGGTAGGTGCTGCAGCATAGGGTACCCAAGCTGGTCCGGTCCCACCGAATGGCCTTTTCCTTGGTCGATTGCTCAGATGAGTTCGTCCATTGTTATATCTGCATTAACAGGGCCGTCAGTAAAGCAATGTCGATCGTCGGATGTGGGTCCAAGGGCATCCGATGGTTTGTAGATATGTTCGAGATGGTCGGCGATAGCGTTGGCAATGTCTAGTGGGTCTTCTAGCAATACATCCTCTTTATACAACGTTGGTGTGGGTATCGATGATTTGCCGCTCAATCGATTGACGTTCCGCCAAAGACAGGTAAGTGGGGTTTGAGGATTAATCGACTGAACGAAGTCCTCCCAGGATGTTCGTTTTGCTTCGTTGACTGCTTCTCTGGAGTCTTTCCGTGCCTTTTGGAAATCTTTCAATGCTTCTTCCTTTCCTGGGTGGTTGTTTGGGAGCTTGCGTAACTTCCCCAACTTCTTCCTGCGAGTCTTCACTGCCTTCTTCACTTCTGGTCCCCACCATGGAGTGGATTTCTTTCCTCACCCAAAATAAAAAAGCAAGATTGTAATGCAATTTCGCATGATTTGGTTTCATTTCTCGTAATGGATCGCAACTTGGAGAAAGAAAGCAACATTGGTCGTGGGCAAAAAAGCAACACATCAATTCGATTAGAAAAATTCAATGTGTGCGTGATGTTGTACAGTTGATTAGTAGTAGTAAATTCAATGGCGCACAAAAAAAAAAAGATTTCCATCCGCTACCGAGAGTCGAACCGCGACCGTCAGCATGACGGCTCTTCATTGTAACCATCCAGTCACCACAACAAGTTGAGGTGAATGGAATAAAAGTCCTACAGTTTCTTCGGTTTTTGAGGCACTCAACGTTACAACAATGAAGCAAATTTCGGTCGCACACACTTACATGGCTTCGTTTATTTCATAAACCGCATGGTGACTTGATGAGAGGGCGATAGGAGTGTGATGACGAGTGCAGATAAAAATAGAACACTTGACAGCGGAATAGCAACAGAGGCATACGGCGTACCGGCGTTCTGTGCCATTGTCTCACCCATATTGAGAAGTTGTTGACGGTTGAACAAAAACCCAACGGTTGCTGCGATTGTCGAGGCACTAGGCATACAGCGATAACCACTTGCACACATTTGCATGGCTTTGTTTATACCATAAAAAGCTTTGTGGAACATGATGGGCAAATTTGCCTTTTCAGAATCATGCGGATTTCTCAAGATATGATTGCAAAATCTGCAAAATTGCAATTTTGCATTTTTTGCTACAATTTCAATTTTTGGGTGTACCGTGGCGCTGGTCCGAGGGATGTGTTTTTCGGCACTAGATTTAATAATTCGTGTAAAGTCCTTGATGGTGGTTATCTGATCCGTCCGTTCTTCGATGTGCTTCTCGAATTACTTCCAGTCCGCAAGCTGGAACTTCCACTGCCTGCGTTTTGTTAATTCAAAATTCCTCTGTTTCCCGGCTAAAGAAACGAATATTGGTATATGATCGCTTCCCCTGCTATCATTATCGACTGACCAATCCAGCATATAGGCTAACTCGGTTGAGACGATGGTCAGGTCAATTGATGAACATTTTCCGGTCCTCGGATCGATTCGGGTCCTATCTCCATTATTCAGCACGACTAGTCCAATTTAAACCACAAAGGCCAGAAGTGTGTTGCCCTCGGTGTTGTTCTTCTGAGATCCCCACGCTTCATGGTGGGCATCAAAGAAGAAGAAGATGATGCAAGACGTTCCTTGCTTCGATTTGAAGTCTGTGATAGAAAATTTGGTAAATTTACTCTGCAAAATGACATTATAAGACATCACCTTATATTTGCGTTATTTTCAATAGTTTACTATTGTTTGAGAATAATGTTTGACAATTGAATTGGAGCGCGGTAAAATTTCCGACCGATTGAGGAAGAAGTCATGTAAATCTATCGTGTATTATTTGAGTTATTCGCGTACAAAACGTACGGTTTTTCGTGACGGTCGCAAAATTTTAGATTTTCATTTGACACCCTACCCTTGCCTTAAGACGTAGTCTACGTCAAAACAGGTTGATGTATTCATAGCATTGGTACTGCAATCCATGTGAGCTACCGCGGAATCCTTAATGATTACCTCCCTGGGCGAATCATTAAGCTTAGGACCGGTGTGCTGGCAGTTCCTGAGCCAAAAAAATATATTTATTTTCTTCATCACCCCGCTTCCCATAGTGCTTTGGCGACTATATATGGAATAATGGACAAAGAAAGATATTTCGAAGCATTACTTAAAACATTTTTTAAAACATAGAGAAATAAATAATTTATTCTATCTAATGTAACGAACAACTCACGTTTATTCCGAACAACAAATAGTTTATTCCGCTGGATTAAACCGACCTACATATAAAATAAGCTGGGAAGGGTTATGCCTTATAACATAGAGGAAAGGTTTGTCTAATTTCAACACATTTTCATTATACAGCATAGCATTATTATCTTTATTGCTCTGAGTTCTTTCAATATATTTGTTCAAGTTTGTTTTGATATCTAGCAATGACGGGTACCTCTCATTAAATTTTGGTTTACGATTGACATTACAAACACTGACTTTATTTATCAACAAAACTTCAGAAAGATGAATTGGTGCAGCCGTAGTTTCTTGAATTCCTCTTAAATTGGAAGATTCACTATTGAAAAGGTCACCTAAGCCTAAATTGTATAGCTGTTCCGAAATATTGACAAAGGACTGTTGATTGAGATGCGGTATAAGAAGAACACTATTAATGTGCGGTTTCAATTTTGTCTCTAGAAGTTTAATTTTTGAAAAGAAGTTATTGCTAAATATATTGTTTTCTAAATTAAGCAGACTATTTTTCTCAATTATTCCACCTTGCTGTCCTGGCATCAGTAATAAAGTAGATATATCTCGGGTTTCAGAGAAAATAGATGCGACTGTAACATCCATTTCCGTATTATAGCCAAATAAGAAGTCTCCCGAATAATTAGCGGCGGCTAACTCAATAAGCTTTCGTTTACCTTGCGCATCAATAATGTGGAAGAAAATTTCGGAATTACCATCTCCAGAGGGACATTTGAACTGTGAAGTAAAAAGACATCGATTGTTAAATAGAGTAAAAAGAAAACAATAAAACGAGGTTAGTGTTTGGATGTATAATACATTATAGTAGCTATGAAAATGTATATTTCTAATAGGATATTAATAGACCAATGTACATAGTAGAGGTACTTGATTTCAAATACAGGTCTAAATGTCTGAATAATGTAAAACTAAAATATGTCCTGTTTTCAAATCAATGTACACATGCAACGGGGGTCTTTCAGATAAGAAGAAATCGCGGAACCAGAACTTTTCTGAAGACTTGTTGTGTTTTTCTGGGGAGTATTTTGGAACCCTGAAAATAGGCATAATGTCCTGCACTGTTGATAACATCATGTTATTTTCTATGATACTTTGGCGTATATATGCAACGGTTTGCAGGCTTCGGAGCGTAAATGGTTAATGCGTCGGTTTTCCAATCCGGAGGGCAAAGGTTCGATTCCCGATATAGTATTTTCGGATGGGAAATGCGTTCGAGTATAAGCTGTGCTTACACACTATACACACTACTAAAGTCATAAAGTCATGTAAATTTCGGCGCTCTTTGAATTGGCAAAGAAAGCCTCAATTAAGAACTATGGATGCGCTTCAAAGAACAATAATTTAAACAGCGCGAAAAGCTCCATAGGGCGTAGAAAGCCAAATAATTAATGTAGACCATATAGATCACTAGATTTGGTATTTCCGTGGAAATTTTACATGTCAGTGCCAATTTCTTATTTTTTCTGAATGGTGAACTCTTTATTTTCTTCATTAACCATACGATACAATCGTACGTAGCATGGTTGAACCATAGTGCAATAGTTGATAGTGCAATAGTGTATAGTGCAAAGTGTTCCTGATCCAGATCGACTGAAATATAGTGATAGAAGTGAATTAAAGGGTGTCCACGATGAAATTGCCACACTTTGAAATTGCTCTAACTTTTTAACCGTTGGGTAGAATTTAATGAAAATTAGGGATTTAGTTCATAGTGCATTATTTACATCCTGCAAGTTTTAAAGTCCTGTGATCAAAACTCGCGGAAATGGAGTCGAAAGAACTCACGCCGAACTCACGCTCGTGCGTGATAAAATCTTGCGCATTCATCACGAGAACAAGGATCTCTCGCATCGTTCCATCGCTAAAACGTTGGGAATCGCGAATTCCACGGTGTCGCGAGAGATTAAGCGGTTCGAGGAACGGTTGACCACCGATCGGAAGCCCAGAAGTGAAGGAAAAAGTATTCCGTACAACACCAAAAATCACAACTGCGTAGTTGGGGCCTTCAACCGAAATCCGAACGCCTCCGTTCGGGATGTGGCTAAGAAGCTGCACCTAAGCCGAAGTTTTATCCAGAAGGCCAAAACTAAGGCTGGGCTTCGAACGTTCAAGGTACAAAAGGCCCCTAATTACGACGAGAAGCAGAACAAGTCCGCCAAAACCCGTGCCAGGAAGTTGTACCTCAACATGCTGACGAAAGTTGAATGCTGCATCATGGACGACGAAACATATGTGAAGGCCGACTTCAAACAGATCCCCGGCAACCTGTTTTTCACGGCCAAGGATAAGTTCAGCGTTCCGGAGCATGTCCGCACTCAGAAGATGTCCAAATTTGCGAAGAAATTCCTGGTTTGGCAAGCCATCTGCACGTGCGGGAAGCGGAGTGCACCTTCCGTGACCCAGGACACGCTGAACGGACAGGTGTACATAAAAGAGTGCCTCTAGAAGCGGCTGCTTCCTCTCCTGAAGGCCCACAACGTCCCAACAATCTTCTGGCCGGATTTGGCCTCATGCCACTACTCCAAGGACGTGCTGAAGTGGTATGCGGACAATAAGGTCAATTTCGTGCCGAAAATGTTCAACCCTCCCAACACTTCGGAGCTCCGCTCCATCGAGAAGTACTGGGCGATTATGAAGCAGCACCTTCTTAAACGACCTAAGGTAGTGAAGACAGTCGAGGAACTGAAGAAAGTATGGGTTTACATGCAAAAAACGGTTGATTCACAGGTTGTGCAGAATCTTATGGCCGGGGTTAAGGCCAAGGTGCGGGCATTTGCGTATGGACTGTAAATAAAATACGAGTAAAACGGTAAAATGAAGTTTAATAGTTATTTCTCATTCCCTGAAAATTTGATGGCAATCGGATGAAAACTCGAATTTTGCGAATCAATTTTGTGTGTGGCAATTTCATCGTGGACACCCTTTAAGAAACTGATACAAGTAAGTGATCAGTGATCAGTGATCAGTGGTGGTAAGAGTACTGCGTTTTAACATTTGTTCAGTGACATCTCACATTTTTCATGATGGCCAAACGGAAACCATACGAAGCCAAACTGGCAATGGAAAAAATGTCATGAAAGACGTTTATCGAATGAAATCTAATGGCCCAAACACAATGTGGACGAAACAAGGAACGGCATCGGCAAGTTTGACAGATGTTGCAAATGACTTCGATATGTCCAACTAGAATCGGCTTAGATCTAGCCTGTTTTCTTTCCAACAAGCAGGCTTAAGGCCCAGCTACAATGACGAGCGCAACGGGAGCTTTTGACAGTTAATCCATATATTTTATGTCAAAAACTGCCACACTGCGCCGTTGCGCTCCCCATTGTAGCCCAGCCTTAACTCAGAGCAGGCTTTTCCGCTGACGTTGCCGTTCCGCTTCCGTTATCATTGTGTTTGGGCAGTAACTCTAAGGAAAGTGAAATTTCTTTCTTTCTATTAACCGCGTTTGCTTGAACTGCTTGAACATTATACTCTGAGTAAATCCTTAAAACCCAGAAATTAATATCACCTCCCTTTGTTTAAGAGTTAATTATTATTATTGCAAGGAACCGTGTTGCTGGAAGTATTAATATTATTTCGAGTTGGACACTGCACCGAAGACGTCTTTAAGTCGCAGATAAAATAGGCCTATCTGTCTTTTAGCTTTTAGGATTTGAAGAAATTTGTCGCGTTAACTAGTTTGAGAAAGGATTTCAGTTTTTTATTTTATTTTCAAGTGAGGAAATGAAGTGTTAGTTTAAATGTTCCACATTTTTCCATTTTTCCGTATTTAGTTAGCATATCAGTGTATCAATAGGTTAAGTCAATGAACAGTTTATTCACTGGGTACAGAAAATACTAAATAGTTAATTAACTCACCTCGAACGAATTGGCAGAAATTAAGCATAGAGGTGGTGATGCATGTATTTCAAACTCCTCCAAAAACTTAGGTTGGCCACCTTGCGTAGAATTGTTTACCAGGATATTAACTCGGTTCGTTATCGTATTGCTATCATCGAATGATATCTCTTCTGCATACCCTGAGTACAACTGTGTTACCTTAGTTTTGAAAAAGTTCTGCAATTTTCCTCGGTTTTCATCACTAAACAGCATTCGCACGAAATACGAGTTTGTATTTTCATCCTCTATGGCCTGTGAGATTGTCTTGAAAGTCAAATGTGGGTTGAAAGAGGTCATTTCATCCAGCCCGATAAGTTTATTTATTTTATCAGCCGTTTTACCCCGTGCTCCTAAATATAGCATAGATATTAGAGATATTGTGGAAAATGGCGAAAATACTACGCTTGTGGGCTGTTGGAACTCTGCAATCGATTTCATTGATTTGTACATGTCCATACCGATTCTATTACAAAGTTTGAAAAAATTTTTCAATTCTCTAGTTTCATCCTGATCATTCTCAGATGATTCCTCAAGATATTCTTGCTCAATGTCACTATCTGGCAACTGATCGGTTGAACTCAGTTGATCACTGAATGATGTGTTTCTTCGTGCTTCAGATTCACCTAGTTTATGGAAAAGATCATTTGTAATTTTATTGGCAGCCTCATCTGTTGACTCCGATGGAATACTATGTTTAAGGCCATTTGTTATCGATAGGAATGACTGGAACACATCGTGTTCTGACTTTTCAGCATCGATTGGTTGAGTCTGTTTCGAAGGTGCGTGGCTTAAAATAGACGCAACTGTTGCTGTTTCATCCACAAAGTTGACCATGTTCTTATTAGTAACCGATAAAAGATCAAACAGTTTATCTACGTTAGCATTTTCTATATTGGTAGCATGATGAACGGTGTTGGCTTGTCGCAGAATCATTTCCGCAATAGAAACAAACTCATTCGAAGACGAAGATTCATGCAAATTTAACGTGGTATGCTGTTCATGCTGTGATGGTGGATTGTCAAATTGATGGGTTGGTTTTACTGTGGCCATTCGACGCGTTGTGGTGGTAGTTTTAGGCGATGTTAACATAATGACATCTGTTGACTTCAAAGTCGTAGTGAATGGTGTTGTGTGTTTCTTGATATTATCCAGTGTTGTGAAAGACGATTGTTCATCCAAGGTTGATGTATGGAACGAATCAGGCAAATGAGTGTAGAGTGCTTGTGGCATAGTAGATTGTTTTTCGTTCGAAGGTTTTTCAGTAGAATCTTGCGTGTTAGCTAGTTCCGATGGAATAGTAAAATATTCTTCTTCGTCGTATTCTTCTGCTTCCAACATTTCTTGAGAATCGGTGGCTTTATCTTCTTTTTCGTGTTGATAAATGTGTGTTTCATCGTTTCTGTTATCGTCTTTCAAAAGTTCCATAATCATGTAAAATGCATTTTGGGTGTCACTGGTGAGAGTCGTTGGCTCCTCTAATAGTTGTTGATGGATTTTGGAGTTTGTAGTTTGAGGTACTGTAAGAGTGGTTGATTCTTCATTTTGTGAAGGTTCAGACCATGTAACCTCAGTATAAAGGAATTCGTTACTGGTAGAATAATTGGTGTCCACAGTAGAGATTTTATTTTCATTTTTTAAATTATATTCTCCTGTTGTTCTTTCAGTAGTACTTCCGAGCACAGTTGATTCATCGATATTATCTACCTGTTGTGTGATTAATTTATTTTGCGAATCAGTCATTGTCGAATATTGGTCTGGTTCGTCAGAAAACGTGCTTAATAACGTACTGTATGTTTTAAGAGTAGCTGATTCGGTAATTACTGTAGTTGCTGGTGTTTGAGTAAAAGCTTCGCTATTTAAACTACTGCTGAACGTAGATGCAGATTCCTGCGTTGAAGTTTCGCTAATTGGAGTAGTGATAGCCGTAATTGGCGAATTTCCACTACTTGAAACTTTGAATAACGAATTTGCTGCTGATTGAGAAATTGTTTTGCTGCTAGGAGTGGTGGAATATGAATATTCTTCATCTGCAGAAGTACTGGGAATAGTAAACATGGTTATTCTTTCATCCATCAGTTGTGGTTTAGTTTCCATATCTTTTTCGGTATACTCCGGTAGATTGTCTGATGTGAACAACATGAAATTATTTTCAGTTGTCATTTCGTTTGCATAGCTCGTTTTTTCTGTAACTTTTTCTGTTAACTCTATCCATAATTTTATATCAGTAGTATTTCCGTCTGCTGGTGGTTGTGTGGTTTCTTGAGTCTTTTCAGTGGTATCTGGTAGATTTGTATTCAACATTAGCCACTGGAGCATATTCTCAATTTTGTTTTCATCTGTTTCGTGAGGGGCCTTCTCAGTAAACTTTTCAAAGTAGTTTTCAGTCGACTCCATGTTGTTGCTGATCAATGTCGAAGCTTTGATGTTTGTGTTTTTTTCTATATCACAGTCATCAGGACATTTTGTAACGGAATCATTTGAGTCAGATGGATTTTCCTGATTCACGTGTTGACTAGTAATTTCAATTAAGTTCAGAATACTTGGAACATACTCATTTTCTTTATCAGACGACTCGCTAGATGTAATTTCTGCTATGTTTTCGTTTGCATTGTTGTCCGGATGTTGAATTTCCTGATTTTTGGACAGCAGCTCTGTATTTAAAACATTTTTTATGCTGCTAACTATGTTGGTTATTATACCATGAGGCGAATCAAGTCTATCTAACATATTCTGTCTTAAATTATTACCAGCAACAATACTCTGAATTTCTTTGGATGTCATCAATCGTTTTATGATATTTCCTTGCTTATTGATGGTAAAGTATTCGTATTTATCAGGATTTAGTAAATTTATTGGACTCACGAGGTGCTGATTAGGTGAATGAAATTGAATGTGTCCAGGAGAATATCTGCAAAGTATAAATTGAATCAGTATTCATGCTGTGTGAGTTTATAATAGTTATCACATCGGCTTTTAAAAATAAAATTTGTTGTGCGCTTTTACAAATTTCCCCCCGATTTTTTTTTCTCTCCTCTTTTTTAGTTACAGATACATACAGCAGTTGGTTTGTAGACAAAAAAAAAAGCTATAGCTTAACATATGTTTTAAAGCATTTGATTTTCTTACACAACCTAATCCAAAAATCAGCGATGTTGACCGAGCTGTTTCTGAGTTATGGTTTTTTAAATTAAATAAGTCTTATATTTTCCATCAAGACTCTCATGCGTATTCAAGTAACTTGGCCACCTTGGTCTCCATGAATATTAAGTAACATTAATAAATTAAATCTGGTAGTGCCTATTGGGGTCAAGGATAAATAATTTCCAGATAGAATTTAACCCCGGCGTAGTGGTTAACATCCATACCCCTCACGCCAAAGTCACGAGTTCGAATCTCACCTCCGGACAAGTTACGAAAATATCCAAATGGTATTTGAGTGACGACGATGGGAGCTGAAAATCTCGATAATAAAGCAACAACAACAAAAAAAACTTTTTCAAACAGAGGGAAATATTGGTTTTAGAGAAAATTAGTTTATTAGTGTTTGTTTGATGTATTTTATTATACCGTATGTGTGATAATGCTTGCCCCATCGTACAAATAAGTTTCCTGTTTCATCTGTGCATACAACTGTACTATACTGAGTTTGTGTGAAAGAAATGTTAAGATGTTTTGTAGCATTTTAAGACTATTAATTTACCTTTTGATTTGGGTATAGTCACTCAAATCGAATGACTATACCCAAATTGAAAGGTAAATTAATACTCTTAAAATTCTACAAAGCATCTTAACATTGAATCCTAGAGGGTTTTGAGCTGTTTAGTGGAATACCTGTAACTAGAAATTAGAAGAAGAATTAGTATCTTCCATTTAATTCCAACTACCTTTGCTTATCTTCGACAGATACGCGTATTTCGTCTACAATGTGCAGACTTCTTCAGTGTCTCGTAGTCGAGTTATTAGTACGAGACACTGAAGAAGTCTGCACATTGTAGACGAAATACGCGTATCTGTCGAAGATAAGCAAAGGTAGTTGGAATTAAATGGAAGATCTTAACATTATTTTCACACATACTCAGTATACTACTACAATGAGAAGGTTTTCTTTGAATTCATATCATAGTAGGCTGTGAGTAAAGGAAACCGAAGTCCTTAGTTTGACAGTTGCACCATAGACTAACTCTAGGACCAGTAGGTCCTATACAAATAGGGTATGTGTCCCTTAACTCAGCCTATTATGCAAAGATCGATTGCATCTTTTATTATAACTCATAAAGCTATCAAGCTGTAAGCGAGATTCAACTAGTTAGACACTTGCTAAGCTAAGTTTGATAAGGGACTGTTCATAAACCACGTAGACCAAAATTTGGCACTTTCAAACCCCCCCTCCCCCATCGTAGACTTTCATAGACTTCCACACCCCCCCTTCCCCTCCCTCAAAGTCTACGTAGACTTTATCTATTTTTTTTAATTTATGGAAAATGTTCTACTATATCTGGCTCTGGTGGTTTGAGGAACGGTTTATGGAATTAAACTCAAACAATAAGGTTATTCAGTTATTCATTTTTATTTTGTTTCATATAAATACAGCATAAATAAAAAATATCAACAATCAATTATGCAAATGCTAAAGATGCCCACACAATGGCTGCTTGAATAATTGAAGTTCATCAACGGAAGTTCCCTAGTAAATAGCACACATGTTGTCGTTAAATTGAGAAAACAAAAATGTGCTTTTGTTAGTTGCTGCAACTAATTATGATTGTGGTGTGCAACTAGGGTTCTGGTGGAATTGATCCTTGGATGTCAAGCCCAATGATTTCCACAAAACGTAATTCTATCCCTAGAACTTCCGTAGCTCCGTTCTCTTCGACCTCGCAGAAGAAATTTCTTTTAGGCGTTGCTACAGAATCTTGAGTGGCCTTATTTTTTTCAACGAAATATCTGCCTTGTGGATACATTTGCGTTGATCTGCGTTCACTTTTGTCGGAAAATGCAGTCCACAATAAAAGCATATGTGGCTATTTTTGTTTTCACTTTAGATATCAAGTTTAGTTTATCTTCTTTGAAAGTTTTTCAAAGCAAGATGACATCTTCCCAGACCTCTTAATGTATTTTCAACTTTGTCCCACATGCGCTAAAACCCTCTACTAAATGTTTGTCAAATGGGAGCAATTTAACTATCAATTATTATCACATTCACGTATAAATAAAAATACTCAATGCCCTAGAAGCACAGTTGTTGCAAATAAGTCAAAGTAACTGCAATGTGAATCAATTAAGTCACAATCAAGTTTCTTCAACCAATTATGACAGAGATGTGTTTCTTGGGTGGTTGACATCATAAACTTACTATTGAGTTGGTACCATGCATTCGATCTATCGATGTTTTAAAAAACGAATAAAGAAACACAACCAACACGCTCAAATTACTGTCTCTTGTTATCCCTTTTTCCTCTCGAAAAGGTAATTAGAGACAGTTATTTTATCGTGTGGCATAAAACACCGTTTACATTTCTACTTACATTACGATCTTGATATCAAATGCCACGCAAATTATTTTTGGTGAAAACTAAAGCCTGTTAACGTTTATTTCGGACACTTTTATTTCTGTGTAGATTTGGAATTATTTCACGGATCGCTAAAACGTTTCACTCGTGTGACAGCTGAAACTCTCCACTTTATTTCATGGTAGAACATGTTTAAATTCTTGTTTCATTCAGTAAAACGGCGTCGAATCAAGTGGGCACGCATTTTTTTACGAACGGCAGCGAAATGCGAATTTATCAGTACGCCAAGAAACTAAAATTCCCAAAAGTACCGTGTTATGTGTTTGCAAATCATTTGGCCAGCACTTAACTGTGGACCGGAAGGCTGAAAGTGGAACAAATCGAAAAGTATGCTCCCAATAAATGGACAAGAAGATGCTAGCCATTATTGAGAAAAATCCTAATTTTTGTGAGCGAAATGTGGCGGGAAGTCAAAATCATACGTACAAAAAGTGAAGCAGGGGCAAGGACTGAAGGCGTACAAAGTGAAAAAGGTGCCCAACTGTGATGACATGCAAAATTTCACTGAAAAAAGTCGTGCTAAGGTGCTTGAGCATGAGCATGAGCATGATTGACCGCCCGAGGTTGCTACTCCGTTGTTGCCAGATCAGCTGTTATTACACAGAGAACCAACAGATGATGCTTGGGACTAACATACATCTTCAATGTGTAAAAACTGGTGATCTCAAACTAAGGCAATACCGGCGCCGGCCCCGTCCGAATGCAGGTCAAATAAGGAAAGGGTAGGAATATGTTGACGTGATACTCGCTTTATTGGAAGCCGAGAACACCTCTGCACTCCCACGAGAAATCACTGGGATTTTGGATAACAGGATTGGGTAGCAGCAGGGTTCGTTTTGGTTAACGATAAGCTGTCAAGTGAAATATTTGAAAATTAGTACCGATATCCGATTTGAACCGATTTAAACCAACAGTAAGGATGCTATTGGGGCCACTCACAAAGTGTGATTGTGGTTTTTCATTGGGAATACAAAGTGATTTTTTAATAATGCTGAAAAGCCGATTTTGACCAGTTTAAACCAACAGTAGGGATGCTATTGGGGCCACTCACAAAGCGTGATGGTGGTTTTCATTGGGAAACTATAAAATGTTTAATAATGCTGAAAAGCCGTTTTGAACCGATTTAAACCAACAGTAAGGATGCTATTGGGGCCACTCACAGAGTGTGATAGTGGTATTTCATTAGGAAAACAAGCCAATTCATCTCAACGCCTGAGAGCCAACTTGGACCGACCTAGACCAACAGTACGGGTGCCGCTGTAGTCATTTAAAAAATTGAACAGTGGTTTATTTGTGTCAAGATAGGGTGGCCCGACGAGCATGGCGAACGAATAGTTTGGACCACAATTAATTATGTACTCACCACCGACCCATCTTACCCGGCGAACCACGACTTTTCATGCTTGATCACTCGCGCAACGAACAATAGGCAACCGAAACAATAGACAAAACGCTACACCCAGTAACAAAATACTGCGGAACGAAGTGTCGATTCAACCAATTAATCTGATGGTCGACGCAAACCTATTAAAAACAAACTTTATCAATATAAATACAATGGGTAACAATTAAATGACCTCCATGTCCTTGAAAGCGGGGTGTGTGTGCGTTGCCTTTACTCTTGCATTCTGATTTTTTTACGAATTCCAATTAGCCTCAATACGTCCATGTTCCTATTTCCGTCTTACCGCAGCAACACACGATTCTGGTTTTCTTTGTTGATCCCTACTCTTCATCTCAAATGCATACAACTGAACTTTTTCAATTCAGTGATTAGTTCAGGATAAAGGAGAAACAGATCGTCGAATTCATTTATGTTAGTAGATCGTGTTGTCACTCTAAGAATTAAAACATCTACTCCACCTCTGAATCCAATTCGTTGTCTTCAATTAGGTATCATGTTTGTCGGTAAATTTCCAATTAGGCACTTTGACGCTCAATCCCCCCCCCCCCCCTCCTAGCACATGCAGAGGAATGACGGTCCGTTCTCCCCCAAAACATCCTCCCTCCCACCTGCACTCCCCCGCTTCTAACGGCGCTGCAGTGTGCGTGCGTTCAAGGTCACTAAGCCTAAGTTTTCCCACAAACACATGTATTTTTTACTTCCATCCGCAATGCATCGTTCTAACACGCTTCTTCTAAACCACCAAGAAATCAAAAAGTCAGTACCTAATTGTCAGTAATTTTGCTCCCATAGATTCATAACTTATTTATATTAATTCCTGTTTAACTTGTTTTTTGTTTAAAAAAAAGTTTGTTTATTGTTGTCCCCTGTATATAGTATCCTATCGCAATTAATTTTCAATTTAGTAATGTCATTTCCGCACTTCAGGAGTATTCATACTCTAACTTGGGTAGGCTCCTATAGACGTGTGATTATTTTATTTATATCGTTTTCTCTTGTTCTCTCCGCTATCCTATTAGAATCTCTTTATATTCTTCTAATACGTTCATCCTTGCTTTTGTCATAAAATTTTGAAATTATATGTATTTTCTTTTCTGATTCACGGATATAAAGATATAACATCTGAATTATTACCAGTAACAATCGGGTATATTCATTATCCTTCTTCCTTGCCAAAGCTTGACAAGGAAAGTTCCCAGCGGACACTCACGGTGTCCTGCATGATTTCACAAATGAGCAATTTATAGCAACTCAAGTTTTAATTCTGCGAACAATTTTTTTGCCTAATACCCCGGAATTAACATATTCCCTCCCACTCCTCAACTTTCACCACCGTTACAAGGAATAATTTTCCCCTAGCATAATTATAGGTCTTTCCAATTTATGTATTGAAAATAATGTCACAAAAGTTTTCACTGTTGCGAATGAATGGTAATATTCATTCATTCATTTATTTCGCATCATCATTGCTCATCGTCTTCCTTTTTTTGTGGATGCTCTAACAACAAATATCTATCTAATTCAGCTGCTTCTTTCCTAGTATTGAAAACAGTAATATTTTTCTATTAGGCATTAGGCTAAGTGACCCTGAACGCACGCACACCACACCGCCATCTAAAACAAAGGAGTGCAAGTAAGAAGGGAAACCCCTTGGAGGAAAACAAGCCATCACTCCTCCGCATGTGCTAGAAAGGGAAAGGCGATTAAACGTCAAAAAGCCTAATAGTGATGCTTAACGCACGCACACCACATCGCCACTCAGATCAAAGAAGTCCATCACTCCTCCACATGTGCCAAAAAGGGAAAGGTGATAAAACGTCGACTACCTAATCGACCTTTTGTATTCCGAAATGTGACAATGAGATTCAAATTGAGTCTTATAAGAAAACACGGATCAAACCCCAACAAGCGTAACGATTGAAGCTTCTGAAACATTTCAAGTAATAAGAATTTTACCGTTACCATACTGTGGCAAGGGTATAGGTTTTAGTTATTTTTTCATCTTTCAACAACTATTATAGGAAATTGGTATGATGGGAAAGTACATTTCAGGCAATTTAATAGTCAAAATAGTACTTATCTACTGCAAGCTCAAACCAATCCTATTCTAGGGAGTAGTAAGATGATCCCTCTGCGTCTTTCTCCCGTTCTCCTCCGCTGGCGTTACGACACAGTAAAACACAGTTTTTTTTTCTATATTTTTCCTGTTTTGCTTAAAACTGCTGATATAATTTTCTCTACTTTTTCAATTTTATTAGTCACGTCACTATTTTAATCCACCATTCAACTATTTTTACAAACAATAACACTAAAAATTTCTAAAGAGCAACTTTACTTCCTTCTGCTGCTTGCTTCCATCTGCTGCTTGCTTCCATCTACAAACACTCTTCCTTTATTTTGTGATACGAAAATTCCTCCAATAATCAACCGGGAGTGCACTGATTTTGCCACACCAGCGAACAAAACCCGTTCATTAGCTCTTTGGTACAATTTCAACATTAATTTATATCGGAAACACAATAATTTTACAATTTTCAAACTAAATTATACATTAAATTGTTATGTTATGTATTCTCCGTGCGAGGAGTAACGATTATGATTTAAAAGGAGATGTTCGCTCATCACCATAAGGCACCAAGAGTGGACAACAATGTTTTTGACGTGGGACTACGTCTTTCATTTCTATACTGGGGCGCCGTTCTAAAATTTCTGAAATCGACCGCGTTACGGGTCGTTGTGGATATTTTGAGCGATAATAACTAAGTCATTGCATAAACGATTTTCATATCGTTTGCACCAATCGATTGGAAATAATTCTACGTATCAGTTTTAGTAATCAAGTTAATTGATTTTTAACATTAACTTATTAAAAATAACGTAACTGTAAGGTGATGTCTTATAATTTCGATTCGCAGAGTAAATTAACCAAATTTCCTAGCACAGTTTTCAAATCTAAGCAAGAGACGTCTCCCATCTTCTTCTTCTTATTATTCTTTGTTCTCGAGAGGTAGATTCTGTTTCACGCTAGTGTTTGGCGAAACATCTGATTCCCCTCCCCTTTTAATGAATTTGATTCACATTGCTTTAGTTGATACCCCCTTTTGTTCATGCAATGGTACCCGATGCCATGATAAAAGACACATTTTCGAACAAATGCCTCATTCGTTCGGCAGCAATGAAGCTGCGCTGATCTCCCGGTGCTGGGCAGCACCCAGCAGCATCGTTCGGTACCCAGAAATGCCCAGCATTGGTAGAAGTAATGCCCACCTGGTCGTGGAAGCAGCAGCTGGCGATAGGTAGCCAGCAGTGCCCAGCCTGTCGTGACTTTTTTTTTTAAATTAATCATTTATTTGAACAGGCTCAATCGAATCAACTTAACAGAGCCAAATTTTCATGTTATTTATCTTAAAACTTTTCATTTATCTTAGAACTAAAGTTAGGGGGATAAAACCGCTTACTCACGGCCGTCTCGAGGTTAATAGGAATTACAAATTACGGATGGGAAAGAGGGTGGAAATTTAAAGTTCACATAACACATTAAATTTAAATTCTAAATTATTGAAACACTTATAACTATACAACTTATGGTTTTCTTTTGACTTGAACATTTTTTGAAAAAGAAAAAAAAACATACACAGAAAAAAAACTTAAACTAAACATACAGGTTAAACTAACTACAATCTAAAGCTAATGTTAGTCAAAAACACATAAATGAGTTTCATGTACTCCCAAACACGTACAGACAAAATATCTCGAATTGGCACATTGGGTTGTCTACCTCGAGCCCGAAGGGAATCATAGAGCCCCGATCTGATTCCACGATGTTCAGCACAAGACCAAATAACGTGATCTGCGTCCTGATAGCCTTGTCCACATTCACAGAGATTGCTGTCACTCAGCCCAAACCAGTATAAATGAGCGTTCAAAGAATAATGATTGGACATGAGGCAAGACATGACACGAATGACGTCTCGACCCACATCCATCCCCCTAAACCAAGTGGTCGTGACTTAAAAAGCAGCTGACGATGGCAGTACATACAGTGGATTCCTGTCAAATATTCAGGCCATACATACAAATTTCGATCGCAATTCCCCGACAATTGATGAAACCCGCCAGGGCGAACAAAACAATTTGCCATATTAAAGAGTTTGTTTTATTAATATCTTAAGAGCTAATCGATTAATGAAAATAGCATTACAACGCACCGTCTCAACATGGCGTAACTTGAAGAGCCCGGATAAAATGGCCGAGCCGCGTCAATCTATATGTAAATCCTGATTTTCTCTGTTCTGACAATTTCTTAGGGTGGTTTCCTACCAATTATTCAGGCCATCCTGCTACTTGAGAAGACCGAGAAGCAAATTTGATCGCGTACCATGTTCCCCCAACAATTAATACAACCCGTTTTTTTCAGGGGGACCAAAACAATATGCAAATCGACATTTTCACTACATGGCGTTACTTCAACATGGTGTTACTTCAAGAGCCCGGAGAAAATTCAGGCCATCTTGCTACTTGAGAAGACCGAGAAGCACATTTCGAATGTGTACCATGTTGCCCCGCGACAATTAAATAAAAACCCGTCCTTTTCAGGGCGAACAAAACAATGCTACCAATTAAGGAGTTCGTTAAAATATTATTTTATCATAAGATAATCGACATTTGCATTACAACGCATGATTGTAATGTTACTTCGCGTTACTTCAAGAGCGGATAAAGTGGCCGAAGCTGATGCTGCTTATCTATATGTAAATCCCGATTTTCTCTGTTCTGATAATTTCACAGGGTGATTACCTGCCAATCATTCAGGCCATCCTGCTACTTGAGAAGACCGAGAAGCCATTTTGATCGCTATGTTCCCCCCGATAATTAATACAACCTGGTCTTTTTGGGCGACCAAAACAATTTTCCCAATAAGAGAGTTTGTTAAATTAATATTTAATTTTGAGCTAATCGACATTTTCACTACATGGTGTTATTTCAACATGACGTTACTCCAAGAGGCCAATATTCAGACCATCTTGCTACTCGAGAAGACCCCCCCCCCCCTCTCCCCAACAATTAATAAAAAGGGTCCTTTTCAACACAATTTTCCCAACTAAAGAGTTTGTTTAATTGATTGTAGAGAAGAAAAAGAATATAGAAGAAATAAATTAAATTCTCATGATATTCTAGCTATGTGTAAAGACATTTGAAAGATAATATCTTTACTGATTTAAGCTCTTCTAATAATAATTTTCATTATTATTAAAATAATAACGTGGCAGCACCAAGCTTTGGCAGCAGCAGCTCTCGGTACCCAGAAGCAGCTGGCACAAAAAGCTGCTGACAATGGCAGTACCCATTGTGGATTCCTGTCAAATATTCAGGCCATACCAGGCTGCCACGACCAGCCTCAGGCCATTTTAGACCGAGAAACAAATTTCGATCGCGTTCCCCCGACAATTAATAAAACCCGCCCTTTTCAGGGCGAACAAAATATTTTGCCTAATTAAAGAGTTCGTTTTATTAATATCTTATGAGCTAACCAAGTAATGAAAATGACGTCGAAGATGGTGTAATGAATGGCGCGATCGGTGAGCTGAAATACCTCGAACAGGACGAAGACGATTCTGGGCAGCAGATCGTAAAGTTGTGGTTTAAGTTCGAGAGTGCGCCGATAGGTTTCGCCAGACCTGGAATCCTACAAGAGGATTGGACTCCCATCTCCAAACGCTCGGCTAGTATAAAGTTGAGTGGCATCATTAAATGCAAGCGGATACAGTTTCCGGTGGTCAGTGCCTGTGCGTTAACTGTTCAAAAGTCGTAAGGTGGCACTTTCCCGGAGATTGTATATGACTCCAATAAAAGCCAGGATCAGCAGTTAGTGTATGTTGGATTGTCACGTGTTCAGTCAATCCAGGGGCTGTATTTAACAAACCCAACCAATGCCTTTAAGTTCCATCATGCTAAAGGTAGCAACTCATCTAAGATGGTAGACCTCAGGAGAGCAGGAGAGCAGGTGGTGTAGCAATATATCAGCAGGACAAGGCTACCACTATGGCTGCTACTCACAAGATCCAACAGCTCAGTGAACATCATGACGAGATGTTCAGCGTTGTCGATAACGTCGGGGACATTTGTGCAGCTAATATATCAGTAATGGACACTGAAGTTCTGCTGGTTGTGGTGTACATTTCACCAGGAACAACTACCAAGAATTTAAAATTGTTCTTGATTCGCATGTTGTTCAGGTATGCTGCGCAAGATACGCCAGTTGTGTTGACCGGACACGTTAACATTGACGTTTCCAAAAATGAAAACATAGATTTTCTATACATTAATTGTTATGTTATTTATTCTCCGTGCGAGGAGTAACGATTATTATGTAGAAGGAGATGTTCGCTCATCACCATGAGGCACCAAGAGTGAACATTAATGTTTTTGACTAGAATGAAAGATGTGAAGAGAAAGTGTTGAAAGTTCCGTCAGAGTACGGCAGGTAGGAAATCTAACAGATGTTTTGAAAAATGAGCGAAAGGGCATGTATCCAATGGTACTCGAACCATGGACGTCAATCTTTGCCTAACATCCCACTGCGGGGTAGGTTGTAGCAACGGAACAAGTCCGCCACCACAACAGGCAAAAATTGACGCATGGAAAGACGCTCATGTACCACTGTGGCTTGTATAGTTATTCTAGCGATCTATTGTGTGCACTCTGTTTATTGATGCGCACATGGAAGAGGAACTCTCTCCTTTTTTGGGTTTGTTTTGATTCGCACCGACTGACGATCACTAAAGTTAGATTTCCTACCTGCCGTACTCTGACGGAACTTTCAACACTTTCTCTTCACATCTTTCATTCTAGTCAAAAACATTAATGTTCACTCTTGGTGCCTCATGGTGATGAGCGAACATCTCCTTCTACATAATAGATTTTCTAGATTTTATGCAAAAACATTTAAAATTTACTTGGTGGCACTTGTATAGATTTAGTGTTTGTTAAAAATATCGGCGTAGAGTGCAGACGTTATTGTTCATATTTTTCGTATCATAGACCTATGTTGTCTGTACTCGCATTCGAAGCACCCGAACCATTAAATCAACAGGTAGCCGATATTGTGGAACATGAAGTGGAATGACAACATCTACCCATTCGACAACCAACCATCACCTAGCACTGGACCATTGTCTGTACTACTCGGACCATAAACAACAAACGACAAAATAACAAATGGCCCTTTTCAGGGCCACTTAAGGAGTTCTAAAGAGTTGAATTCATGATTTTCATACACAGTATTAACGCTCCTAAAACACCTTAAGACTAATATTATATGCTTTTCTTCCATGGAACAGAACCAACAACAATGACCACCCATTCGACTGTCTACCAAATCATCATCTGGTACTCGACAATTACCGGTTCTACTCGGATCACTCCAGGAACAGCGAATAATTGAATACCAAATGGCCCTTTTTAGGGCCACTTCAAGAGTTATAAAGAGTTGACTATATTAATTTTCGTGGAAAACTAAAACTAATAACAGATGGTTTGATGAGTCTTTAGACTGAACAAAATATAGTAGATATTTATTAATTCTATTACAATTCCTCCACATCAACAAGCAGCCCTACGTCGACTTTGCAGATATGTCACTGACATATCTCACCTTTTCGTTTTTATTACAGTTTTAGCTTTACATGGTGACTTCAGTAATTGTCGGAGCATTTTTGTCGACGCAATCTCGAAATGGTGTAACACAACATCATTCAAACGGCAACGAAATTTTTGCGAGTGTGCACAGTCGCAAAAATTTCGTCTGATTTATGACGTTCAGATGTTGAAAAGGCTGATTTCTGCTTATACTGTACAATCTCGACCAGATCTTCTCCACATTGGACATCGAGCATTGTGGCGGTATTTCATTACGGTACTTCACTACAGAACATATTAGCTATCGGTATTACAATTCTTGATACACATTCTTGTGACAGATCATTGCAAGAAACTATCTTCAACACCGCTATTGAGCCAAGCGGAATATCTCTTACACTACTCTTAGTCTATCCTAATTCTAGAGCTAATCGCGTCTCCAACACCTGAGTTACGATTTAGTAGTTGGGCGCCAGAAATTCTGCCGAGAAAATACAATAAATAGATCTGTCACGGTAACTAATCGTTTACTGAGCAGTATATTAGATGCGGATTGAGTAATAAAGAGTTTGAGTTGCACTTTGACTATTGCTTAGTATTTTGGCGTTCTCCTTCAACCAGACATGAGTGAGTTAGTTTGATGTAGAGTGTATCTGGTGACCCCTCTTATCGTTGTCAGCACAGAGGGAGTGATTTCTCTCGCCTCGCTAAACGGTACGCGCGGCTGCGCTTGTTCATCCACCGGTTTTTCTTCTGCCAAGCGTTGTACTTGAGGTGGTTGAGGCTGAGGGATGAGTTCTTCGTTTACTGTTTGCTGACGACGAGGTTTCTTTAATAGTTGTTGGGCGCTCAGTCAATCAGCAATCCAGGTTTTGTTGGCGTACACGCTCCTAGTCCGACAGTTAAACTGCATACATAGCTGGTCCATATGATGGTTAATCTGGCTTGATGTCTTTGGCATGATAGACACCGAATTTCGATGTCTTTATGTCCTCCAACAAATAGTTGTTGCAGCCATGGAGCTGCCGTACAATGCAGGGTATAAATTTTGCGCCAAGCTTCTTTGTTCGATGTTCAGCTGCATTCGACAATTCGAACGATCGTCTCCACACTGTCTCACCGACGGTGAATCCTCGATTCCGCGCTCGTAGATCGTAGCGCTGTTTGCTATTGTTGTGGGCGGTCTTGATCCTGGATAGTACGAAGTGCTGAATGTTCTGCGCTGCTGCAACTCGTGCTTTATGCGCATCTATGGGATCCTTCGCAGAATTCCACTTAGCTAAAGGATATTGCTCCGTGAACAGGATGTGATCTCTTCCGAAATTGCAGAAATAAGGGCTGCATCCGAGTGTTTCATGCTTCGCGGTGTTGATTGCGCATACTACTTGCTGAATGTGAACATCCCAATCTCGTTGGTCATCGTCCAGAAGGGCTCTCACACAGGTGATGAGCGTGCGATTGGTCCGCTCAGCTGCGTTGCACATCGGCGTGTAGAATGCGGTTCTCATATGGATGACGTTGTACCTTTTGAGCAACGCTTGGAATACCTGGGAGAGGAATTGCGATTCAGAGTCCGAAACAATTAGCCTTGGCGTTGAGAACCGAAGAAACACGTATTGTTCTAGGAAATCACACATCTTTTGGGCGTTTGCTATGCGAAAAGGTTCCGTGATGACGAATTTAGTTACCCAATCAACAATCACCAGAAGTACCGTATTCCCTTTTCTCGAACGTGTGAGTGGACCGATCCAATCGATTGATATTAGCTCCCAAGGCAATAGAGCAGGTTTTGGATTTCCTAGAGTGGGTGTTAACGTTGAATTGGGTGCCTTGCTCGCTTTGCACACGTCACAGGCTTGTACATATTTGCGGATGTCTAGGGCCATTTGGGGCCAGTAGTAGTCCCGTTGAATGCGGTGTAGTGTTCGCTCGCATCCCAGGTGGGCAGCCGTAGGAATATCATGATAGCGGTGTATAAGATTCTGGCGTAGATGCGTAGGTACGACCTTCTTCCAACGGTGACATTTCCCCCCGTTTCGTCCTTCGTTATGCAGTTTTTATATAGGTGTTCTCCAATAGTCCTGAAATCTGGGAACCTCTCCGAATCCAATTCAACCTCCTCCTTCAATTTGTCGTACCAGGCATCTGAGATTGCTGGATGAGAAGCGTTGACTGCGTCGACTATTTCCACTCGACTCAGGCAATCAGGAACAATGTTGGAACTTCCTTTGCGAAATTTGATATCGAAGGAGTATGCGTTCATTCTAAGAATCCATCGAGCCAGAAGTGGTGTGGGGTTCTTCATCGTCTTTAGGTAAGTTAAGCTTGAGTGATCGCAGTACACTGTGAAGTGTGTTCCTTCGAGGTATCCTCGGAACTTCTCGATCGACCGAATTACAGCGAGGCACTCTCGCTGTGTTACTGAATGCTTTCTTTCGGCCGATGAAAGTTTCTGTGAGAAATAGGAAATAACCTTCTCGTCGCCTTCAGACTCTTGCGTTAGCACTCCACCTACAGCAACGTCACTCGCATCACAGGCGACTGCAAAAGGCTTGGAGTAGTCCGGAGTGGCCAATACTGGTGCCGAGATGAGATGTGCCTTGAGTGACTGGAAAGCTTTCTCACATTCTTCCGTCCATTTGAATTTCGTTTTTCCCTTCGTGAGCTCTGTTAGTGGGGCAGCTGTTTGCGAAAAATCTTTGATAAACCTTAGGTACCAACCACACATTCCGATGAACCGCTGAACCTCTTTCTTGCTGTTAGGAGCTGGAAATTTCCTGACGGCCTCCACCTTTTCCTCATCTACGTGCCATCCTTCTTCATCCAAGACGTATCCCAGATATTTCAAGCTCTTCCTACAAAACACGGACTTTTCCGCATTTATTGTCAAACCTGCATTTGCTAATCTTTGTGCAACTTCCTGCAACAGTTCTAGGTGATCTTGGAACGTTTCAGTGGATATGACCAAGTCATCCAGGTACACAAATACTTTTGGTTCAAGGCCAATGAACAAGTGATTCATTACTCGAGAGAGCGCTTGACTGGCAGTGGAAAGATCAAACGGAACTACGGTGAACTGATAATGACCTCGTTGAGGGATGGTGAAGGCGGTTTTCTGCTTCAAATCTTCCTCCAATGGTATTTGCCAGAAAGCCGATTCTAGATCGATAGAAGACAGGAACTTTGACCCACTCAAGTTGTTTACGATCGAAGCTATCTGTGGAATAGGATACGCCTCTTGGACGATAATTGAATTTAACTTTCTGGCATCAAGGCATAGTCTCATTGACCCGTCCTTTTTCTTTACCGCAACCGTGGCGTTGTTCCATGGACAGCAAACTGCATCTTCGATAACTCCCAGCTTTAGCATCCTGTCAACCTCCTTGTTCAAGTCATCTAGAACGAACTTGGACATTGGATAGTGTTTTTGTTTGAACGGGGATGAGTTCCCAGAGTTTCCAGCTTTTCGATTATCGAAAATCCAGTCTCCAAGCTTGCGGTGACGCCGCAGATTGTTGCTTTCACTCCAAATTTAGACCAGAAGTCCATGCCTAATATGAGAATGGGTGGCATTGTTTCGATGAATAGCACGGGTAGCGTGAGATTCCTATTGTTGTAAGAGATGGGCACGTGAGAGAAGAACGAAATTCGGTGAGCTGAGTCATCTGCCGTTTTCACTTCTCCGTTCACTGGGAACTTCGATAGTCCTAATTCGTTCGCTATTTTTGTAAAAGAGCCTCCAATGAGACTGCAGGTGGCCCCGCTGTCGAGAAGACCACGTATTTGTCGACCAAGGATGGATATGAGCGCATATGGGCGATTGTCTTTGTTGTCGGGATCGATAATAAAAGAGTCTGCTTTACAGAACTCTGGAATGTCGTTTAAAAGGGGGATGTTTATTCTGTCTGGGAGACCCACGCCCTTTACTGTGGGTTCTCCCAATTCCGGTTTCCCGAAGACTGAGAGAGATTTTGAGACTCCAGTTGCCTCTATCGTAACATACATGCATCGCAATTGCGTGTGGTGCATCCCTTTTTGTCACTGATTGTCACGTGTTCAGTCAATCCAGGGGCTGTATTTAACAAACCCAACCAATGCCTTTAAGTTCCATCATGCTAAAGGTAGCAACTCACCTAAGATGGTAGACCTCAGGAGAGCAGGAGAGCAGGTGGTGTAGCAATATATCAGCAGGACAAGGCTACCACTATGGCTGCTACTCACAAGATCCAACAGCTCAGTGAACATCATGACGAGATGTTCAGCGTTGTCGATAACGTCGGGGACATTTGTGCAGCTAATATATTAATTCCTCCAATGTAATATATCAATTCCTCCAATGTTCCTCAATTCCTCCACATCAACAAGCAGTCCTACGTCGACTATGCAGATATGTCACTGACATATCTCACCTTTTCGTTTTTTAGGCTAGAATGAAAGATGTGAAGAGAAAGTGTTGAAAGTTCCGTCAGAGTGCGGCAGGTAGGAAAATTAACAGATGTTTTTGAAAATTGAGCGAAAGGGCATGTATCCAATGGTACTCGAACCATGGATGTCAATCTTTGCCTAACATCCCACTGCGGGGTAGGTTGTAGCGAACATCTCCTTCTAAATCATAATCGTTACTCCTCGCACGGAGAATACATAACATAACAATTTAATGTATGTAAACCCATAAATGGTGGTAACCATTAATTATACTGGTGGGGACCAGTATCGCATCGCTTCACGATGTTTCTCTCCGAGGTCTCTACGTTGGAGACGACGAGAAAAACTTTAGTGATCGTCAGTCGTTGCGAATCAAAACAAACCCAAAAAACTAGAAGGGACAGCCCAATGGGGTTGTACGCAAAGTTGACGCAGGACTACGAAGCAATGTGGAATCTAGATCGCTTGATTGTTTAAAGAGTGGCCGGAATTGGCTTCCTTCCAAATCGAATTCCCATACAATAAACGTTCGCACTGCAACCTTTATTGATATAGCCGATCTTGGTATCTACATTCATAAATCTTGCTTTCACTGCAAATAATATGTATGACATATGATATCAAGATACTCTATATCACGTAATATTCCTAGTAGTGCAAATGAGTTATTGATCATTTAGGAAACTTTTACCCAAGAGGCTGGTTTCTTGGGCCTATGTGTGTACAATACTGTTAATGTCGAAAACATTACGGCTTCGGCACACGAAAGATATGTTTTGCTATCAAACACCCCAAAACCAAGCCCCCAGCAGTCCAAAAGACATGTCAACTCTCTTTCCAGTTGTTTTGCAGAGGGGCATTTTGGGTTCAAGGGAACAGCTTCTGCTACCACCTTATTTCGTCATGAAGCTGGTTTACTTGACCACGGCTTCGGTTCGCTCAGAAACCTCGTGTTTAGCTAGCTCTCCCGGCAGCATGATCGAAAGGCGGTTTAAGTTTCCAGAAAACGACAGAATAGGGTTAAAATGGGTCAGCACCCGGTAGATGAAGTGCTAAACATTTTCTTCTTCCAAACCTTGCTGCAGATGGTTGTGGTCTGTTTGAGGATTCAAAGTCTATTATTGCCGGTAGACGTCTAGGTCGAAATAGTGCTAATTAAACGATAGACCAGCATTAGGAAGTAAATATGTAAGAAAATTCTATTGTTATCTCTTTAGATAGAATTTGGTGGCCCTAAAAAGGACCGTTTGGTTTTAACATTGATACGGCCCCGGTTGTATTTTCTACGATGGTTAAGAGGGCAACAATCATCAAGAAGAATCAACAATCAACAATCAAGAAAATTATTAAATCACATACTTGCAGCCATATGCTGCGACATTTCACTTTCTCAATATTATTTGATTCCTTTCGAATGGTTGAAATTTCAAACAGCACAAGAGAAAAATTCAACCAAACAAACCCTTTAAAAAGCAAACTGATTTGGTCGTACTGAAAAGGACAGATATAGTTGACGGGAAAGAAACATTGTTCGTGATTGAACTTGGGTTTCCTTGGTTCAGCTCCTCGTGGGTGCGGGTGGCCATCTGCAGATGACGTGGGATGATTCCTGTTCCGTTGTTGTTACGGGCGGCTTTTTCCATCAACTGATTGATGAGAGGTTGACGGGAGTATCGGCCTAAATAGCCAACTGCACCAACCTCTCTGGATAACGACTACTCACCAGTGCATCCTACAGTGTGCTCGCTTGCCTACTGCGTTGCAACGGCAGATTTAGCTCTGCACAGTTAAAGTGCATTTTAAAGTATAGGACGAACATTTTGAAAAGCTTCTAAAAAACTAGAAGGGACAGCCCAATGGGGTTGTACGCAAAGTTGACGTAGGACTACGTAGTGACATTGCAATGTAAGTGCTGTTTTAATGGGAGGTTGGATCCACAGGACTGAAGTGACTGTCATCCACGAACAACAATCGTGAAGCCGAAAATTTGGTGCTGCGTGTGGTGCTAATTTGACAGCTCGGTTTTCTTGAAGGCTGTAGGCAGCAAACACAATATACGCGGAGGAAGTTGGCGTAATTTTCGTTAATTTGATTCGAGAATAAAGTCTTCCATGTTGTAATTAGTGCAGTGATTATCACACCGATAGTATTTTTCCATTGTTTATCAGCCAGGTATAATAATGTTTTATCTACATTACTGATAATAGTAGGTTGATAGAAGAAATATTATAAGGAATTATAATCCACTGTGAACCGAGCTTAAAATGTTCAAATTGTCACTAGCGCCACACCAAAAGTAGCAGGCTTCAAGAACTAACGCCTGCTTCAGTCCTCTGGTTGGATCGGCATAGATCAGTAAGTTTATTAGAAAATTTTACAATTTGCTCTTTAGAAATCATTTGGCAGGGTTCAAATGATGGTGTGATGAAAGGGCAACGGCTGTGCTGGCAGTGGTGATTATGTTGATATGATTGACCAGCTGGAGACCATTATCCTTATTGCGTTATAGATTGTTGAAAGTCTGTATGGGAATTCAAAGTCAATTATTAATGATATTTGTTTTTTGACCGTTGCAAAAATCTCCAGCTGATTTTTCCAATATTTCGTGACGGTCGCAATTTGTAAAATTTCTATTTAGTATGCTGTTCTTGCCATAAGCTTGCGCTTCGGAATAATATTGAGACCGTTTTAATTTCCGAGTTGTGTTTAAAATTGTACACATTACAGAAAGAAGGATTAACATCCTAATCAACTTTTTCTTATGTAGATATGAATCTATTATTGTTAAATAAACAATCGGTATTTTTGAATAATGTGTAATTTTGTTTTGCTACTATTATTTTGATGTACGAAATTTATCGTAGGCAGTCTTTAGATGTATAGATGCTAATATGAAGATAGTCTATATCACGTAATATAGGTTGTTGTGTGAACGGGATGTTCTGCTCCATTATTTAATTATTTGCCAAATATTCTACTGATTTGTTGTATTGCTTCAACTTTTACAATGTTCAGGGCTCGAAACTGTGCGCAGTGCATCTCTGAGCAAACTTCTTGAAACTGGAAGCATTTAAGCTCAATCCAGGGCTAAGATAACCAAGACTCATAGAATAAATAAATTAAATTTAGAACGCAACCAGTAAAATCCAAAATTTGTACGTTTATTCGTAACATTAATGTGTTGAAAATAAACATAATATGATTTTAATTTAAAACTTCGACGTCATGGATGCAACTTCGTCCCATTCGATGGATTTATTAATAAATACAGTCTTTGTACGATTTTTTTTTTTCTGGTTTTTTGAATTAAGGCATTGCTAGCTGTATTTGATTTACTTAATACCACATTTCACAAATCAAACTCAAGTAAAACTGCCTCGAAACATTTAAGTGATGTTCATATATGATTTATTAGCCATTCAATAATGAAAACATTATAATTCACTATACAATGATTTTGTTCCTGCGGATTATGTTTTGATGAGTCACTTAAAAGTAAACAATTTCAAATTCATGCATTTCCACTTGAAATTTTACCAATAACAACAACCTTTTTACTACGTTATTGATACAACAGGCCATAGTTAGTAACATACAAAAAATATGTCCCCATCATTGGGCCTACGATTTTTTTGTAAAATAATTGTTATTTTAGCAATGTGAACAGTTAGTTTGTAACTATTTTTTGCACACCTAGACTGCATTGCTTGCTCTATCGATTCAATTAAGTCAAATTTAAATCACTTGAAAATCGTGTAGATTATCTGTTCAGCTTAACCAGTGAAATCATGATGCCCCAAAAGTGCAAGAAATCGAAAATTACGCGAAAGTGAGCTACTATAAGTTGATAAATATTGTCTCAATTGCTTTGGATTCCATCGGTCATCCTAATAGCAACGTGGTTTTGTTGATTATCGCTTAATTAATGATACATTTGGTACATAGGCCGAATCAAGGAGCTAGGCTAACATCCCAAGTAACAATTCAATGGTAGTTTTATCAGAGCATTATGGAGATCATCTGGTTTTATCAGGGCATTTTCCAAGATAAGGTGGTTTTAATTGATTAACAGTTTTTAAGAGTGATTTAAGAACACTTGAAGATACCTCCATAAAACTACATCATTTATAAGTGTTATTCACCTTATAAGTAATTTTATAAGATACTTGATTCCCCTCTCAAGACATCGTTTCGCAACTTTCATAAAACCTGATAAAAGTTTTTTAAAAGTTTTATGACATTATTCTTTAAGATAGCTGTATCTTGAAAATGCTGCCATAAAACGCTCTTAGAACCATTTGATTTCGAATAACAGCACATACTCTTGAGAACGAACATTATGTGAAAAATAAACAAACTGGTAATGGACGTCCATAGGTGAAAGAAAATATATAATAATGGATCGTTCAAGCGGAAATCCAATGAAAACCCATCCAATATATTGAATACTCCTTCATCTCAGCCACCAACGACAATTTTTTTTTACCATCGCTAGATTCCATTGGATTCGCAGCCTACTGAGACTAACTTATCAGAAGGGTCTATGCGTTATGCGTCCAATTTTTCATAACTTTTGATAAACCTAACGTCCCAGGTAGTGCGTTATCGCCATGCGTTATCGTATTTCCACCACCGTTAAATCTAAAGTCGGGAGTAGCGCGCTGGCATCGCTCAGTGATCTACTACACAGCGCACTTCTTCCGACGTTAGGTTTAGCATATAGATCAAGCGGAAAAATCATTTTTCGCCCAACTGATGTTTCCGCCATCGAGGCAATATTATTATCTGTTATTCTTCCCAACAATGGTTAGCAAATTCAAGTTAACTTTTTTAACGTAGAACTACGTTTCTCTTTTCTATACCGGGTGCCGTTTCAAAATTTTGAAAAATGAAAGCGTTACGCAAAAGTGAAAGGTTTTTGAACGCTTGTAACTCTCGTGCGACTAAACAGAATGACTTCATTCATACACCATTTGATCAAAAAGACTTACAAATTTTTTGCATTGAAATTTGAAAGAAGTTCAATTTTTCATTTGAACATGACCTTCTTTTGCTCCCATACAAATTTGCATATCAACAGGTTCAAAAATGTGTTTTCCCTTGCAAGGTCATAGGAAACGGGTAACAAATGTCTTTTTCTTCTACAAAATACTTTTCCCCGTCCCACAAAAATTGCATTCCAGTTTTACCAAGCGACACGATCGGTCGTGTTTTTCGCTCCCTCGCAGTAAAAGTTTTTTTTTTCTCCCGTTTTTCCCCCTCGCCCGCTTTCTCGCAATTGCGTGTTCGGTTCGCAACCTATCGCCTGCGCTTGCTCATCTTTTGGTGGTGGCAAAGCAGAAAAAAGTGCTTCAAAGTTCGGAAACATTTCCCGCTCGACCTATTGCTGTGGCAATGGGTCGAAAAAATCGACCAACGGTGACATCCACTCCCGAAACATTACCGCAACCGGGCAGCTCCAAGCGGCTGCGCCACGATGACGCCGATCCAGTGGATCGCAACGCTCGTCTACTAGCGAGCAATCAATTCGCCGTGCTTCCGATCCAGGAGATGCCGAAGAAGGTGAAGGTTCCCCCGCTCTTCACGACGTCAAAGAACATTGCTGCACTCAGGACCGAGCTTGCAGCTATCAAAATCCATCCGCTGTACAAGCTGTGCAGTAATGGAATTAAGGTGATGTGCTCGACGGAGGCTGACTACCGTGCTGTCGGCGCTCACCTAGTCGCGAAGAAACATGAGTTCTACACTCACGACGCGCCCGGAAGCAAGCCTATGAAGGTGATTCTGCGTGGTCTTCCGGAACTCACACCGGAGTCAATCTTCGCCGAGCTGCAAGCGGTGGCACTGAAACCTCAAAAGGTGTTTCCCATCAGGCGCCAACAACATGGAAACTACCGGGACCAACTCTATCTGGTCCACCTTGAGAAGGGATCCGTCACGATGGCGGAGCTGATGAAAACACGGGCCCTTTTCGACGTCATCGTCGAGTGGGACCGGTATCGTCCACGACAGCACGACGTGACGCAATGTGGCAACTGCCTTGCGTTCGGCCATGGAACTCGCAACTGCCACATGAAGCCGCGATGTGGCAAGTGTGGCTGAGCCGACAGTACCAACGATTGTGCCCCGATGGAAGAAGGTGCGGTACTGAAGTGCGCTAATTGTGGCGCAAACCATGAGAGCAGCAATCGTACCTGCCCCAAACGTGCTGAATTTTTGGCGATCCGCAAGAAGTCATCTACCAAGTCTCGGCCTGCTCAACGCCGTCCACCACCTCCGATGAACGAGAAGAATTTCCAGTCGCTTCGGTATCAGGTGCCAAACCTACCGCCGATCCCATTGAATCACCGCCAAGCAAACCGCCCGTCAGCTTCCGTCCATCATCGTTTCGCGGCAGCCACCGCCGCCCCCAACCCGACTCCTCCTCCAGGCTGGGGCAATGCGAGTCGCAGTACCTTCACGCAACCACCCGTCGATGAACAGCTCTACATTTCGGAGCAAATGGTGGAGTTCGTGCAAGAGCTCTATCGCCAACTACGTTCCTGCCGCTCCAAGGAGGAACAGCTCAAAGCCACCACATCCGTGACGATGACGTTCATTACTAAGTATGGACCGTAAACACACCATAAACATCCTAAATTGGAATGCTTGTTCCATCCGGAACAAAACAGTAGAGCTCGGTGACTTCCTTAACAGGAAGGCCATCGACATCGCCATCGTCACCGAGACACACCTCAAACCGGAAATCAGCATATTCATCCCTGGATACCGGATTGTGCGACTGGATCGTAGCGGCTCTAGTGGAGGAGGAGTTGCGATTGCCCTGCGCTACAACATCAACTGCCATCTGCTTCCGAGCTTCCAGCTGCAGACTATCGAAGCCATCGGAGTCGAAGTCGAAACTGCCGTCGGCCCAATCACCATCATCGCGGCCTATTGTCCCAAGCAAGCCAGTACCAACAACGGAACAACAACGGCCCTACGAAACGACATCCGTAAGCTAACTCGGAGGCAGGGGCAGTTCATCATCGCCGGCGACATGAATGCGAAACACGAAACCTGGGGGAACACCCGGCGGAATCGGAACGGAATTATTCTACAGGAAGACCTGGAAGAGGGACATTACACCGTCCTGGGCCCGGATACTCCCACCCGGTTGAGCCGATCCGGGGTCCATTCGACAATCGACATCTTCCTCACCAACATGGGGAACAACATCGCCCAGCCGGTAGTGCACCAGGAGCTCAGTTCGGACCACTATCCAGTGATGGTCGAAGTTGGGTCCTCGGTCAACCGGCATCGAATCACCAGACGGAACTATCATCGTGCCAGATGGGAGAGGTTCCGACAACACGTCGACAACACCGTCGATTTCAACGTGCCCCTCGAGTCGGTCGATGACATCGATCAACAACTGCAGTGCATCGAACAGGCGATCTCCCAGGCCCGGGAGCAACACATTCCAGCGATTGAACAGGTGAGCAACTCTGTACCCATTGATAGACCCACTAAAGATTTGATACAATTACGCAACGCCATACGGAGGCAATACCAGCGAACTGGTTTACCAACTCTAAAACGTCACTGCAATCAAGTTTCTAAAATTATTAAGGCCAGAATGGTGGACCTTAGAAATAATGATTTCGCTGACAAAATTCGCTCTCTCCAAGATTGTGCTAAGCCGTTCTGGAAGATGACAAAATTTTTTAAAACTAAGCCAAGGCCCATTCCACCGTTGATCCCACTAGACGTCAATGACTCAAGGGATCGGTTAATAACACCTGCAGAAAAGGCTGATGAGATAAGTCAACACTTCGTCAGTTCTCACAATCTCGGTCAAAACATCGTCAGTCCACACGAAGCTGCCGTTAGCGCGCTTATAACTAACATCGACCAAAGTCCTAACGACTTCTCCGAAGATTTGGAGATCTCAGCTGACGAATTGTTGACTTATATCAAGACCTCAAAGAACATGAAGGCCCCCGGTTTCGACAACATTTTTAACTTGGAGCTCAAGCAATTGAGCCCCCAGTTCTACAACCATCTGGCGGTGGTGTTTAACCAATGCCTCCGTCTTGGCTACTTCCCATCGTGCTGGAAGTCAGCCAAAGTCATCCCCATTCGGAAACCTGAGAAAGATCCTTCATGTTCCAGAAGCTACAGACCAATCAGCCTTCTCTCAGGTCTATCTAAACTGTTTGAGAAAGCGATCCACCGTCGGCTCCTAACATCTGCTGACGAGCTCAATATCCTGTTGGATGAGCAGTTCGGTTTTCGGCATGGTCGCTCAACAGTCCATCAACTTAATCGAGTCATGAACATCCTCAGGCGGAACAAGTCTGTTTCGAAAACATCCGCTATGGCCCTTCTCGATATCGAGAAGGCCTTCGATAATGTGTGGCATGATGGCTTGGTGTACAAGCTCAAGCGATACAATCTTCCAATCTTCCTGGTGAAGATTATTAAAAATTATCTCTCTGACAGGACATTCCGTGTTTCGTTGCATGGTGCAGTTTCCGGTAGTCAGGAGATCTCCGCCGGTGTTCCGCAGGGAAGTATATTAGGTCCACTTCTGTTCAATCTATTCACCTCGGATATACCCCCGCTCCCTGAAAATGGATCTCTGTCGTTGTTCGCCGATGATACCGCAGTCGTCCACAATGGTAGGGTAATAAGAGCGCTTGCCGCGAAACTGCAGCGAAGCCTGAATGTTCTGTCAGAATACTTCACTGAATGGAAGATTTGTATCAACGCAGCGAAAACCCAGGTCATCCTGTTTCCACATTCTAATTCTCCCAGACTTGTCCCGCCTGAGAATTGTAAAATAAGCCTGAACAACACAACGGTGGAATGGACCAAATCAGCTGTCTATCTTGGTGTCACTCTAGACAGCAAGCTTATTTTCAGGGATCAGGTTGACAAAACTGTCACAAAATGTAATACTCTGTTGAAACTACTGTACCCATTGATCAACAGAAGGTCTACATTATCCCTTAAAAATAAGCTTGCTGTCTACAAGCAAATTATACTTCCGGTCATCGAGTACGGCATGCCAATCTGGGAGAGTTGTGCAAAAACACATCTCCTGAAACTTCAGAGAGTACAAAACAAGTTCCTCAGGATGATAATGAACACCCCTCCGAGGACAAGAACATCTGAGGTCCACCGTCTGGCCGAGATAAAAATGCTCGACGATCGTTTTAGTGAGTCTATCAATCGGTACAGGGCACGCTGCCTGACATCGGATCACCAGATCATCCGGAATCTGGTTCCCCACCCCTAGGATTTTCAAACTGTAGTTTTAGTTGTAGATTAGGTAGGTTATCAAATTTTAACAAACAATGCCCCAAGGGCTGCACTGACAATTTCATGTAAAACATAAACACACTAAACACACCAAACACAAACAATTCATTAACAAAGCTGAAGAGCCCATTGGGCTGAAACACTTAGTCTGTAAAATTAGTTTATACGACAAAAAAACTGATAAATAAAAGCATATTTTACTACTACCCACAAAAATTTCAGACAGTCATTCCAGTTCGATCAAGCGACACGTACGGACGTGTTTTTCGCTCCCTCGCAGTAAAAGTTTTTTCTCCCGTTTTTCCCTCGCCCGCTCTCTCGCAATTGCGTGTTCGGTTCGCGATCTATCGCCTGCGCTTGCTCATCTTCTTGTGGTGGCAAAGCAGAAAAAAGTTCTTCAAAGTTCGGAAACATTTCCCGCTCGACATTGCTGTTGCAATGGGTCAAAAAAATCGACCAACGGCGACATCCGATCCCGAAACATTACCACGATGACGCCGATCCAGTGGATCGCAACGCTCGTCTACTAGCGAGCAATCAATTCGCCGTGCTTCCAATCCAGGAGGTGCCGAAGAAGGTGATGGTTCCCCCGCTCTTCACGACGTCAAAGGACATGCACTCAGGACCGAGCTTGCAGCTATCAAAATCCATCCGCTGTACAAGCTGTGCAGTAATGGAATTAAGGTGATGTGCTCGACGGAGACTGACTACCGTGCTTTCAGCGCTCACCTAGTTGCGAAGAATCACGACTTCTACACGCACGAAGCACCTGGAAGCAAGCCTATGAAGGTGATTCTGCGTGGCCTTCCGGAACTCACCCCGGAGTCAATCTTCGCCGAGCTGCAAGCGGCGGCACTGAAACCTCAAAAGGTGTTTCCCATCAGGCGCCAGCAACACGGAAACTACCGGGACCAACTTTATCTGGTCCATCTAGAGAAGGGATCCGTCACGATGGCGGAACTGTTGAAAACACGGGCCCTTTTCAACGTCATCGTCGAGTGGGACCGGTATCGTCCAAGACAAAACGACGTAACGCAGTGTGGCAACTGCCTTGCTTTCGGCCACGGAACTCGAAACTGCCACATGAAACCGCGATGTGGCAAGTGTGCCGGAGCACACGCCACCAAGGATTGTGCCCCGATGGACGAAGGTGCCCCAATGAAGTGCGCCAACTGCAGCGCAAACCATGAGAGCAGCAATCGAACCTGCCCCAAACGTGCGGAGTTTTTGGCTATCCAGAAGAAGGCATCCACCAAGTCTCGGCCAGGTCAACGCCGTCCACCTCCTCCGATGAACGAGGAGAATTTCCCGTCGCTTCGGTACCAGGTGCCAAACCTGCCACCGATCCCACTAAATCACCGCCATGCAAACCACCCGTCAGCTTCGGATCATCATCGTTTCGCGGCAGCCGCCGCCGCCCCCAAACCGACTCCTCCTCCAGGCTGGGGCAATACGAGTTTCAGTACCTCCACGTAACCACCCGTCGATGGACAGCTCTACGACTCAGAGGAAATGGTGGAGTTCGTGCAAGAGCTCTATCGCCAACTACGTTCCTGCCGCTCCAAGGAGGAACAGCTCAAAGCCGCCACGTCCGTGACGATGAAATTTATTTTCAAACATGGACCGTAAACGCACCATCAGCATCCTCAACTGGAATGCGTGTTCCATCCGGAACAAAACCATCGTGCTCGGTGACTTCCTTAACAGGAAGGCCATCGACATCGCCATCGTCACTGAGACACACCTCAAACCGGAAATCAGCATATTCATACCAGGATACCGGATTGTGCGACTTGATCGTAGCGGCTCTAGTGGAGGAGGAGTTGCGATTGCCCTGCGCTACAACATCAACTGCCATCTGCTTCCGAGCTTTCAGCTGCAGTCTATCGAAGCCATCGGAGTCGAAGTCGAAACTGCCGTCGGCCCAATCACCATCATCGCGGCCTATTGTCCCAAGCAAGCCAGTACCAACAACGGAACAACAATGGCCCTACGAAACGACATCCGTAAGCTAACTTGGAGGCAGGGGCAGTTCATCATCGCCGGCGACATGAATGCGAAACACGAAACCTGGGGGAATACCCGGCGGAATCGGAACGGAATTATTCTACAGGAAGACCTGGAAGAGGGACATTACACCGTCCTGGACCCGGATACTCCCACCCGGTTGAGCCGATCCGGGGTCCATTCGACAATCGACATCTTCCTCACCAACATGGGGAACAACATCGCCCAGCCGGTCGTGCACCAGGAGCTCAGCTCGGACCACTATCCGGTGGTGGCCGAAGTTGGCTCCTCGGTCAACCGGCATCGAATCACCAGACGGAACTACCATCGCGCCAGTTGGGAGAGGTTCCGACAACACGTCGACAACACCGTCGATTTCAACGTGCACCTCGAGTCGGTCGATGATATCGATCAACAACTGCAGTGCATCGAACAGGCGATCTCCCAGGCCCGGGAGCAACACATTCCAGTGATTGAACAGGTGAGCAACTCTGTACCCATTGATAGACCCACTAAAGATTTGATACAATTACGCAACGCCATACGGAGGCAATACCAGCGAACTGGTTTACCAACTCTAAAACGTCACTGCAATCAAGTTTCTAAAATTATTAAGACCAGAATGGTGGACCTTAGAAATAATGATTTTGCTGACAAAATTCGCTCTCTCCAAGATTGTGCTAAGCCGTTCTGGAAGATGACAAATTTTTTTTTAAACTAAGCCAAGGCCCATTCAGCCGTTGATCCCACTAGACGTCAATGACTCAAGGGATCGGTTAATAACACCTGCAGAGAAGGCTGATGAGATAAGTCAACACTTCGTCAGCTCCCACAATCTCGGTCAAAACATCGTCAGTCCACACGAAGCTGCCGTTAGCGCGCTTATAACTAACATCGACCAAAGTCCTAACGACTTCTCCGAAGATTTGGAGATCTCAGCTGACGAATTGTTGACTTATATCAAGACCTCTAAGAACATGAACGCCCCCGGTTTCTACAACATGATTAACTTGGAGCTCAAGCAATTGAGCCCCCAGTTCTACAACCATCTGGCGGTGGTGTTTAACCAATGCCTCCGTCTTGGCTACTTCCCATCGTGCTGGAAGTTAGCCAAAGTCATCCCCATTCGGAAACCTGGGAAAGATCCTTCATGTTCCAGAAGCTACAGACCAATCAGCCTTCTCTCAGGTCTATCTAAACTGTTTGAGAAAGCGATCCACCGTCGGCTTCTAACATCTGCTGACGAGCTCAATATCCTGTTGGATGAGCAGTTCGGTTTCCGGCATGGTCGCTCAACAGTCCATCAACTTAATCGAGTCATGAACATCCTCAGGCGGAACAAGTCTGTTTCGAAAACATCCGCTTTGGCCCGATATCGAGAAGGCCTTCGATAATGTGTGGCATGATGGCTTGGTGTACAAGCTCAAGCGATACAATCTTCCAATCTTCCTGGTGAAGATTATTAAAAATTATCTGTCTGACAGGACATTCCGTGTTTCGTTGCATGGTGCAGTTTCCGGTAGTCAGGAGATCTCCGCCGGTATTCCGCAGGGAAGTATATTAGGTCCACTTCTGTTCAATCTATTCACCTCGGACATACCCCCGCTCCCTGAAAATGGATCTCTTTCGTTGTTCGCCTATGATACATCAGTCGTCCACAATGGTAGGGTAATAAGAGCGCTTACACCGAAACTGCAGCGAAGCCTGAATGTTCTGTCGGAATACTTCACTGAATGGAAGATTTGTATCAACGCAGCGAAAACCCAGGTCATCCTGTTTCCACATTCTTATACTCCCAGACTTGTCCCGCCTGAGAATTGTAAAATAAGCCTGAATAACACAACGGTGGAATGGACCAAATCAGCTGTCTATCTTGGTGTCTCTCTAGACAGCAAGCTTATTTTCAGGGATCAGGTTGACAAAACTGTCACAAAATGTAATATTCTGTTGAAACTACTGTACCCATTGATCAACAGAAGGTCTACATTATCCCTTAAAAATAAGCTTGCTGTCTACAAGCAAATTAGACTCACCAAAGCGATCGTCCAGCATTTTTATCTCGGCCAGACGGTGGATCTCAGATGTTCTTGTCCTCGGAGGGGTGTTCAGGATCATCCTGAGAAACTTATTTTGAACACGCTGAAGTTTCAGATGATGTGTTTTAGCACAGCTCTCCCAGATTGGCATGCCGTACACGATGACTGGAAGTATGATTTGCTTATAGACAGCAAGCTTGTTTTTCAGCGATAATGTAGACCTGCTATTGATCAATGGGTAAAGTAGTTTCAACAGACCGTTACACTTTGTGACAGTTTTTTCAACCTGTTCCCTGAAAATAAGCTTGCTGTCTATTGTAACGTATACTTTAAGCTGTCAGATTTATCACCACTCGGT
The DNA here is from genome assembly GCA_034211315.2 of Aedes japonicus. Taxonomy (NCBI): domain Eukaryota; kingdom Metazoa; phylum Arthropoda; class Insecta; order Diptera; family Culicidae; genus Aedes; species Aedes japonicus. Next base: position 124,290 of record JASCZW010001735.1, read on the forward strand.
GTCTTCTTCTTTGTTCACCCAGGATTCGTCAATTCTAGAAGGGATAATTCGAGCCGAACTGCGACACGTTAGAGACCGACCATGTGGTTGAGTTCGTCATAGTTCCTAGTTGTGCATAGCGGATTAGTTGCTTGCGGTGGAAAGCAAATTAGGTATATTTCTGTTAGGAAAATTATCTGTTTAGCGTGCACTAATTCAAACTAATTATTGTGGCACAATGACTAACGTTCGTCCCCTTTGATGCAATTTTTATCACACTGCCTTCGTTGGTACCGCCTTCTTTTGTGCAATAGCATTCGACGCCATAACATACCAGCTCTTAGCAAAATTTTAACTCAGTATTACAACAGTCGTGGAGCTGTGCAGTGACTGTTTTAACGCAGCAGCCGGCAGCAAGCATCCTGGAGGGTGCACTGGCGAGTAGTTGTTACCCAGAGAGGCGTTGGTGCAGTTGGCTGTTGGTGCCGATTCTCCTGTCAACCTCGCTGCGAGAAATATTTTTGCTGAAGCCTGCAATTTGGCAGGAAAAAGCCGCCCGTAAGGAGACAAAAATCCCTAAAAGCCCAAGTGGAAACGCAAACTATTCCTCCCCCCTCAACTAAACCCGTCCTTTTCAGGACGACCAAATCAGTTTAACTAAAGAGTTTGTTTGGTTGAATTTTTCTATTGTGCTGTTTGTAATTCAAATTGAATAACTAGCGAACGAAATTCTAGAAGGAATAATTCGAGCCGAACTGCGACACGTAAGAGACCGATCATGTTGGGTTCGTCGAAGTTCCTAGTTGTGCATAGCGGATTAGTTGTTGGCAGTGGCAAGCAAATTAAGAATATTTCTGTTAAGACTAGTTAAAACTAATTATTGTGACGCAGTAACAGAAGTTCGACCCGTTTGATGCAATTTGTATCACATTGACTTCGTTGGTACCGCCTTCTTTCGTGCAATAGCATCCGACGCCAATACCAGCTCTTAGCAGAAAATTTGATTCTTGCGGCAGTCGTAGTGCTGTGCAGAACCACACTGCTGTTGCAACGCAGTAGGCGAGCGAGCACACTGTAGGATGCACTGGTGAGTAGTCGATATCCAGAGAGGTTGGTGCAGTTGGCTATTTGGGCCGATACTCCCATCAACCTCGCTGCGAGAAAGAAGGTTGGTTAAGCCTACGAGTTGATGGGAGAAAGCCGCCCGTGACAACAACGGGACAAGAATCATCCTACGTCACCTGCAATTGGCCACCCGCACCGACGAGGAGCTGAACCAAGAAAACCCAAGTTCAATCGCGAACAATGTTTCTTTCCCGTCAACTATATCCGTCCTTTTCAGAACGACCAAATCAGATTGCTTATTAAAGAGCAGGTATGGGAAAAATTCAATCAGAACTCATTCAAAAACATTCGTTTACTAATAAATCTCGCCCTCCGATTTTCTATTTGTGTCTCACAATGTATGAGCGAGAGAGTATTCACCTTAGCGTGTTGTAAAGTTCATTCGTGAAATCAGCGGAAAAGAATTGAATCGGTTGTGTTCATCTGCATTCAAAGGCCTTTCACTCAATTATTCATTTTTCGGAATGACATTTGGCAGTGAGTGAATCAGATTGGAATGTTATTGTTTGAGCTCACGTGATACTCGAGAATTATTTGTTTGATTCAATCCTCATTATTCAATCATTCTTCGTTCAATCATTCCATTCAATTCGTTTATCGAAGCTTCGATCACTACGGAAAAGTACAAGTAAGGAACAAATATTGAAATACGAGGGAACTATTGCATTAAAATACTGTTAATTTTTTTCAGCATGAAACGTTCAAAACCAACTCAGAAATCAATGTTAATGCAAGTCAGGGAACGTCCAATAATTACGTCACGCAAAAATTGACTTTTTATAAACCCCGCTCCCCCCCCCTTGTCCCGTTTTTTGTATGGACCTTAAATTTTTTTTGTATGGATCGTCACGTTTTTCTAAACCCCCCCTCCCCCCTTACTGCGTGACATAATTAATGGACCTTCCCTTATTCGTGAGCAGGATTGCAAATTCAAGTGCATTGCTGACAACAAGTGCACTTACGAGCAGGCGGTAGTTAACACGTACGTCCCCAACCCCTCTGAGACAGAAAATTTAAAATTTAAAATTGATGATACTCCATCGTTAGCCATCGGATTTTATTGCGGTTTTTTGCAATAGATCACAAATATATCCTTATTTATAGATCTGCACTGGTTATTCCGAAAATTTCCGTAGTTTCGGATTCCAAGGTGGGAGTACTGGGGTAAGTACCTGTCCAGGGATGGTGGACAAAACATTTTTAGTAGCGAAACATGACATGTGGCATACCAAACTTCATGATTTTGCAAAACTAAGTCATCAGAAGACATTTTGAAGATTTCTGACCATACTGGCCACTAAAAGAGGACCTGCAGGATCCGAGTTCCTCCGTAAAAGTGGCCATATTTAAATCTTGCAACACATCAAACTTCAGGATTTTGCAAAACTAGGTCATCAAAAGATGTTTTGAGAATTTCTGGCCATACTGGTCACTTGGGGTGGCCCTTCGAGATCCGAATTCCTCCGGAAAAGTGGCCATATTTAAATCTTTCCAAAACGTGGCTTGCGACACATAAAACTTCATGATTTCGCAAAGCCAGGCCACTTAAGAAGCTCTTGCGAGATCCGAGTTCCTCCGGAAAAGAGGCCATATTCAAATCGTGACCGAAGCCAGGCTTGTGACATATTAAACTTCATGGTTTTGCAAAACTTTGTCTTCGGAGGACATTCTGAGGGTATCTGACCATACTGGCCACTTAGGAAGCCCCTGCGGAATCCGAGTTCTTCCTGGAAAGTGGCCGTATTCAAATCTTTTCTTAAACCTGGCTTGAGACACATCAAATTTCAGGATTTGGCAAAATTAGGTCATGAGAAGACGTTTTGAGAGTTTTTGACAATACTGGTCACTTGGAGAGGCCCTGCAGGATCCGAGCTCCTCCGGAAAAGTGGTCATATCCAAATCTTTTCCAAAACCTGACTTGCGACCCATCAAACTGTATGATTTTGCAAATAGGTTTGTAGAGGACATTCTGAGGAATCCTGACCATACTGAACACTTAAGGAGGCCTTGCGGAATTATAATTCCTCCAGAAATTTGTTATCGTTACCGAAGCCTGGCTTGCGGCACATCAAACTTCATGATTTTGCAAAACTTAGTCTTTAGAGGATATTCTTAGGGTGTCTGACCATATTGGCTACTTCGAGTGGCCTTACGGGATCCGAGCTCTTCCGGTAAGTGTCCAAATTGAAATCGTTTCCAAAACCTGGCTTGTGACATATCAAATTTAATGATTTTGCAAAAGTTTGTCTGATCATATGGATCAGATCCTTTTCCACCCAGGCTGAATCCGGATCCACGATGCTCGTTTTATCAGATTTCGAGTCATTTAAAATTTTACACAAAAATAATTCACACTATCGAACAAAACAAAAACAAAAACGAAAATCCCGTTTCAACCGCAAAACCATAACACTTGTTATGACATAAGCTCTTCTAACTATGGTCCTCTTGGCCAGTGGTCCATGACCCAACTAAACAACTATTTTTAACAAAAGGATACTGTCGAGCTGGAAAAGACACGCACATTTTATTGCACCAAAGAATAACGAAATTCATAAAAAGAGTACAAAGAGGACGGACATATTGCAAAACTGAGGCAAGGTTTACTTTTTTCAATCGATCCTATGTGCATAAGCAATACGATAAAGTTTCCTGGAAAACGATTTGGTTAGATATATGGTAGGAAATTCAAAGAATGTTCTCCGAAGACAAAATTTTGCAAAATCATGAAGTTTGATACGTCGCAAGCCAGGTTTTGGATTTTGACGTAGGACTACGTCTTTCATTTCTATACTGGGGCGCCGTTCTAAAATTTCTGAAATCGACCGCGTTACGGGTCGTTTTGGATATTTTGAGCGATAATAACTAAGTCATTGCTGAAACGATTTTCATATCGTTTGCACCAATCGATTGGAAATAATTCTACGTATCAGTTTTAGTAATCAAGTTAATTGATTTTTAACATTAACTTATTAAAAATAACGTAAATGTAAGGTGATGTCTTATAATTTTGATTCGCAGAGTTTTCAAATCTAAGCAGGAGACGTCTCCCATCCTCTCCTCTTATTCTTTGTTCTCGAGAGGTAGATTCTGTTTCACGCTAGTGTTTGGCGAAACATCTGATTCCCCTTTTAATGAATTTGATTCACATTGCTTTAGTTGATACCCCCTTTTGTTCATGCAATGGTACCCGATGCCATGATAAAAGGCACATTTCCGAACAAATGCCTCATTCGTTCGCAGCTGCGCGGATCTCCCGGTGGGAGAAAAAGCTAGCACCCAGCAGCATCGCTCGGTACCCAGCAGTGGCCGGCAGTAGTGGCGGTGCCCAGCTGGTCGCGGCAACAGTAGCTGGCGGTACCCAGCAGCTGGCGGTCGGTAGGCGGCTGGCGGCTTATTAGAACCGGCTCTCAAATGAACGCGGCGTTCAAAATTGAACGGCAGCTCACTACGAACGGGTTTGAACGTTTTGCAAAATGAGCCGTTGGCGCTGTCACATTTCTGAGCGTTCATTTTGCTGTTTTTCTCTCCTGGCTATTACACCGACCGAGAACCTTCAACAGGCATGTTTTGTTATTTTTGCTTGTCTCCTCAGCCGAACGAATCAACATTGTGAGTCGGGAAGGCTCTCTACGAAGCCCTACAGTTAACCTTTAGTGGCGACTATGTTGCCACCAACACTTCATATTTGTTTCTCTTCAACTACTGAACATATATGGTTGATTTTTGTCGATGACCAACTCAGGTTACCTAGAAGCTTGTTTTGAATAGTGATTGAAAAGAAGTCACCAGTTTAAAAGCTTTTTATTTTCGAGAAAACTATAATTTTTAAGCATGCGCCAAAAATCAGCTAAAATGTCCATTCAAAATGGCATTTTGGAAAAGGTTTTAAATTAGATGAACAATTTCAGATCTTCTGAGTCGGGTTTTGCAGTTCTATTCATATGTTTTCTTGTAAAATCGCAGTATATTGCCACTAAAGTTTTTCGGCTCCACGGGTAGTGGCAACTATATTGCCACCTAGGTTTAATGGCTTAACGGCAGCTATATTGCCACCAACGATTTCAATAGTTTCCTTATTGAAAACAAAATGCATTCATATTTCTTTTGCTGATTGCTTCAATGAGCCGATTCAATTATGTTTTTGTGAAATTACATTTTCCAACGGCAAAGTGAATATTACCTTCAAGTTCCCAAAAACAACCAATAATAAAGTATTGAAAATATCTGAGCATTATATAACAATCTGTGCTAAATCATGTGTGCAACATATGTGAACATATAAACTATATATATAAACGAATGATATTGGTGGTAACTATATGTGCCACCAATACGTTTTGGCTTCTGCAGACAGTGGCAACTATATTGCCACCTACAATTTTGCATATTTTTTTAAAGAAAAATAAATCTGCCATCAGCATTGTGTTCCATAATAGTATTCGCCTTGCTTGGTTGTCACGGCCTTATAGAAGACCTATTTTTGAACTAATGCCTCATTCTTTCGGCAGCATTGGAGATGCGCGGATCTCCCAGGTGGGAGAAGTTGGTGGTGGCAATATCCCGCTAAGCAGCACCCGGCTGTGGCAGCAGTAGCTCTGGGTACCCAGCGGTGCCCAGCAGCAGCTGGCGGTACCAGAGCACCTATCAGTACCCAGCAGTGCCCAGTTGGTCGTGGCAGTCGTGGCAGCACTCAGCTTTGGCAGCAGCAGCTCTCGGTACCCAGTCAGTGCCCAGCAGCAGCTGGCATAAAAAGTAGCTGACCGCATTGTGGATTCGGTCAAATATTCAGGCCATATCAGACTGCCAAATTTCGATCGCGTTCCCGACAATTAATAAAACCCGCCCTTTTCAGGGCGAACAAAACATTTTGCCTAATTAAAGAGTTCGTTTTATTAATATCTTATGAGTTAACCGAGTAATAAAAATGATGTCGAAGATGGTGAAGTGCATGGCGCGATCAGCGAGCTGAAATACCTCGAACAGGACGAAGACGATTCTGGTCAGCAGATCGTAAAGTTGTGGTTTAAGTTCGAGAGTGCGGCGATAGGTGCTGCATTAAGGATTAAAGCAAGACCTGCCGTTTTTGCCAGAGGAATCCTACAAGAGGATTGGACTCCCATCTCCAAACGCTCGGCTAGTATAAAGTTGATACAGTTTCCGGTGGTCAGTGCCTGTGCGTTAACTGTTTATAAGTCGCAAGGTGGCACTTTCCCGGAGATTGTATATGACTACAATAAAAGCCAGGATCAGCAGTAAGTGTTTGTTGGATTGTCACGTGTTCAGTCAATCCAGGGGCTGTATTTAACAAACCCAACCAATGCCTTTAAGTTCCATCATGCTAAAGGTAGCAACTCACCTAAGATGGTAGACCTCAGGAACGAGCTGCAGCGTCTAGAAAACCATCGATTACAAACACTTGGGGATAAACTATACCAAGTTTTGGAAAGCAAGGGTTCTGCCACCACGTTGATGAGCATCAATGTTCAAAGTTTGAACGCTCACGTGATGGATATCGCCTCAGATCGGATTTTGACAAGCGTGGAATTCCTCGCACTGAGTGAGGCTTGGCTAGACAATGACTCCTTAGTCGATATTGAAGGCTACCACTGCATCGTTCAGTTCAAACGCTGCAACTTGAGAGCAGGTGGTGCAGCAATATATCAGCAGGACAAGGCTACCACTATGGCTGCTACCCACAAGATCCAACAGCTCAGTGAACATCATGACGAGATGTTCAGCGTTGTCGATAACGTCGGGGACATTTGTGCAGCTAATATATCAGTAATGGACACTGAAGTTCTGCTGGTTGTGGTGTACATTTCACCAGGAACAACTACCAAGAATTTAAAATTGTTCTTGATTCGCAAGTTGTTCAGGTATGCTGCGCAAGATACGCCAGTTGTGTTGACTGGAGACTTTAACATTGACGTTCCCAAACATGAAAACATAGATTTTCTAGATTTTATGCAAACACATTTAAAATTTACTTTAGCAAACCTTCGGAATGAAGCAACCACACTTGGTGGTTCTTGTATAGATTTAACGTTTGTTAAAAATATCGGCGTAGAGTGCAGACGTTATTGTTCATATTTTTCGTATCATAGACCTATGTTGTCTGTACTCGCATTCGAAGCACCCGAACCATTAAATCAACAGGTAGCAGATATTGTGGAACATGAACTGGAATGACAACATCTACCCAATCGACAACCAACCATCACCTAGCACTGGACCATTGTCTGTACTACTCGGACCATAAACAACAAACGACAAAATACCAAACGGCCCTTTTCAGGGCCACTTAAGCAGTTCTAAAGAGTTGAATTCAAGATATTCATACATAGTATTAACGCTCCTAAAACACCTAAAGACTAATATTATAGGCTCTTCTTCCATGGAACAGAACCAACAACAATGACCACCCATTCGACTGTCTACCAAATCATCATCTGGTACTCGACAATTACCGGTTCTACTCGGATCACTCCAGGAACAGCGAATGACTGAATACCAAACGGACCTTTTTAGGGCCACTTCAAGAGTTATAAAGAGTTGACTATATTAATTTTCGTGGAAAACTAAAACTAATAACAGATGGTTTGATGAGTCTTTAGACTGAACAAAATATAGTAGATATTTATTAATTCTATTACAATTCCTCCACATCAACAAGCAGTCCTACGTCGACTTTGCAGATATGTCACTGACATATCTCACCTTTTCGTTTTTTTTTTAATATGACCTCTTTGCCGGAAGAACTCGCATGCCGCAGTGGCCAATATGGTCAGACACCCTTAAAATGTCTTCCGAAGGCAAAGTTTTGCAAAATCAGGAAGCTTGATTGTTGCAAGCCAGGTTTTGGTACTGATTTGAAAATGGCCACTTTTTCGGAAGAACTCGAATCTTGCAAGAGATTCTTAAGTGGCCAATATGGTCCAACACTCTCAGAATGTCCTCTGAAGAACAAGTTTTGCAAAATCATGAAGTTTGATGTGTCGCAAGCCAGGTTTTGGAATTGTTTTTAATATGGCCACTTTTCCGGAGGAATTTGGATCCTGCAGGGCACAGTACTATCAAAGTGGCAAAATTATGATCCGAAATCTAGGTAAGTTAAGTTAGATTCATACCAGTGAGTCAAAAGCTTTATCAAGTAGAAAAATCCCAAATATCCCAAGTCTGGCTCAACAATGGAATTGAACGCTCTTGAGCCTTTTCACTTGCAACCCGAAGGCCAGCCACGCAAGCCAACCACATAGTCACCTACCTTCTATCTGATATTCCCAGATATTTTACACGATGATGCTGTTAGTTTCCGTGGGTGGCAATCAATCATGTTGCACTTGCAACAATACAGATTCCCAGATATTTTGAATTTTAAAACCATTAGAAAAAGACGTCCACTAAAGGTCTTATAGCTTACTCTAGGAAAAATGATAAAAATATCGTTATTTTTTTCAGCCGTACATGAAATGCACAGCCGTCAAACGAAAAAAAACCTTAATGGATGTAATTAGAGACGTTCTTAAGGAGTACGGTGTTGACATGAAGCAGGTATATTCCATTGCCCACGATAATGGTAGTAATATGGTTGCGACCGTAAGATTGTTGAAGGAAATGCTAGAGAAATCGGACTTGGAAAACAGCCCATCGATCAACATGCTTATGGCTAATGAAGAAGTGCGTCGTATGTTTGAGCAACCTGATGTTACTTATGACGTTACTGATGACGATGATGAGCTGCCACCAACAGACGAAGTCAGCACTCACCCAGATAGCGCTCTGGAAGGTGATGATTTTACTGATGGAAAACAAAAAGATGACAATTTTGTACCACCTGATGAAGAGGACGATTACTGCAAAATCATGGAAATTCTGAACAGTACGCGATGCGCTGCGCATATGGCTCAGCTAGCTGTGTTGAATGTTATTAAACCATATAAAGAACGTATCGCTAGGATCCAGAAAATAGTGGTCAAACTACGACATCGCGAATATCATAAGACCTTCAAAACGCATGACGCTCATTTGGCCCCTATTGCCAATGACACAAGAATTTTTCATGATGGCATCTCTACTTAATCAACGCCAATTTTTCAACGTGTTAAAAACGGCAGCCCTAAGTTTGCACCTTAAAACTGAAGAAATGATCCATTAAAAATTGAAATTCATTCCATAAAAAACGTATTCATGACCCATTAAACTCTGGTCAATATCCATAATAAAATGGATATGAGCCATAACATTTATCAATGTGATCCGTAATTTATATAAAATTTAGCAATAAAATGTCAAAAAAGTACCATTTTATATCTAGGGTATGATCAATAGAATTGTATGGATTACCCATAAACATACAGCAAATGTTCCATAAAAGGTTCAATATCATTCCTTAAAGTTGTAAAATTGAACCTTAGAATGTAACGTTTGTGAACTTAAATATATACACATGATCAATAAATTATTGATCCAATCATCAATAATCCATGATAGTTTTGAAAACTTAACCACAAGCTTCTAAATATGGCCCATAGGAAATAAACTTTGGGCATTTAAAATAATATGTAGGATCCATAAATTGTGCCAGAATTATTACAATGTTGAGTTTATATTTTTTTAATTTTGGCTACGGGGAATTCGATCCTTGACTGCGCTACTACTCAGATCTATTAACATGTCCGTTTCTTTAGCTATGCGGCTCAAATATTGTTATTAAAGAAGGATTGCTTTTTAGAAGATTTTAAATTTTTCAGAGAGCTGATTTACTTTCACGATTTCACGTTCTTTTACGACCGCAACTGCGACACATGTTTCCCAATAAATTTGTTAAAGTTTGCATGTAACGAACTAGGGAAGATTTTCCTATATTAATCTCATCACTTTGCAATTCATCCTACTTGAAATTAAACAATGAACAGGTGACAGGATTAGTTTGTAATGTATGTTGTTGTTATTAAAAGTAAGCAAACATTATTAGAAAACGAAACCGATCCTTCAACTGCCCAATTGTTTGATTCATCGTAGGATGAATAAAGGAACAATGAGATTAATATGGGGACAGTTACTCTACATGTCAAATTTAAGGCTTGATCAAACTGTTATTCAAGATATTTTTTATAAAATTATGCCGGGCAAACGCTTGCCGTCCAACTCGCTATCGCTCGTCGGACCTAACTGCAAAAAACATCCTCCGTTTGCATTATACCGGGCAAATGCTTGAATCAGTCGTTAACTTGAATACGATATCGGAGACTTCGACCGCTTTCTACTTCCTTAGATCAATCCTTCAATCCTCAACTGCTCAGCAGGCAACATTGATATTTCTAGCACTTGGAGTACATCATAACAAATCGTGGCTACTATGTCACATTGTAAAATATATTGTGTCTAACTGAGGAGCTGTTTGATTTTTTGACGTAGGACTACGTCTTTCATTTCTATACTGGGGCGCCGTTCTAAAATTTCTGAAATCGACCGCGTTACGGGTCGTTTTGGATATTTTGAGCGATAATAACTAAGTCATTGCAGAAACGATTTTCATATCGTTTGCACCAATCGATTGGAAATAATTCTACGTATCAGTTTTAGTAATCAAGTTAATTGATTTTTAACATTAACTTATTAAAAATAACGTAAATGTAAGGTGATGTCTTATAATTTCGATTCGCAGAGTAAATTAACCAAATTTCCTAGCACAGTTTTCAAATCTAAGCAAGAGACGTCTCCCATCGTCTTCTTCTTATTCTTTGTTCTCGAGAGGTAGATTCTGTTTCACGCTAGTGTTTGGCGAAACATCTGATTCCCCTCCCCTTTTAATGAATTTGATTCACATTGCTTTAGTTGATACCCCCTTTTGTTCATGCAATGGTACCCGATGCAGCATTGGAGCATTGGAGCTGCGCGGATCTCCCGGTGGGAGAAAAAGCTAGCACCCAGCAGCATCGCTCGGTACCCAGCAGTAGCCGGCAGTAGTCGCGGCAACAGTAGCTGGCGGTACCCAGCAGCAGGCGGTCGGTAGCCAGCGTGACATAAAAAGCAGAGATGGGCGAGCGCTCACGAGCCGCTTATTAGAACCGGCTCTCAAATGAACGCGGCGTTCAAAATTGAACGGCAGCTCACTACGAACGTTTTGCAAAATGAGCCGTTGGCGCTGTCACATTTCTGAGCGCCAATTCCTGGCTATTACACCGACCGAGAACCTTCAACAGGCATGTTTTGTTATTTTTGCTTGTCTCCCTCAGCCGAACGAATCAACATTGTGAGTCGGGAAGCTCTCTACGAAGCCCTACAGTTAACCCTTTAGTGGCAACTATGTTGCCACCAACACTTCATATTTGTTTCTCTTCAACTACTGAACATATATGGTTGTTTTTTTGTCGATGACCAAGTCAGGTTACCTAGAGCTTGTTTTTGAATAGTGATTGAAAAGAAATACCAGTTTAAAAGCTTTTTATTTTCGAGAAAACTATAATTTTTAAGCATGCGCCAAAAATCAGCTAAAATGTCCATTCAAAATGGCATTTTGGAAAAGGTTTTAAATTAGATGAACAATTTCAGATCTTCTGAGTCGGGTTTTGCAGTTCTATTCATATGTTTTCTTGTAAAATCGCAGTATATTGCCACTAAAGTTTTTCGGCTCCACGGGTAGTGGCAACTATATTGCCACTTAGGTTTAATGGCTTAACGGCAACTATATTGCCACCAACGATTTCAGTAATTTCCTTATTGAAAACAAAATGCATTCATATTTCTTTTGCTGATTGCTTCAATGAGCCGTTCAATTATGTTTTGTGAAATTACAATTTTCCAACGGCAGTGAATATTACCTTCAAGTTCCCAAAAACAACCAATAATAAGTATTGAAAATATCTGAGCATTATATAACAATCTGTGCTAAATCATGTGCAACATATGTGAACATAAAACTATATATATAAACGAATGATATTGGTGGTAACTATATTGCCACCAATACTTTTTGGCTTCACAGACAGTGGCAACTATATTGCCACCTACAATTTTGCATATTTTTTTAAAAGAAAAATAAATCACCGTAAGCATTGTGTTCCATAATAGTATTCCTTGCTTGGTTGTCACGGCCTTATAGAAGACCTATTTTTGAACTAATGCCTCATTCTTTCGGCAGCATTGGAGATGCGCGGATCTCCCGGTGGGAGAAGTTGGTGGTGGCAATATCCCGCTAAGCAGCACACGGCTGTGGCAGCAGTAGCTCTGGGTACCCAGCAGTGCCCAGCAGCAGCTGGCGGTACCAGAGCACCTATCAGTACCCAGCAGTGCCCAGTTGGTCGTGGCAGTCGTGGCAGCACCCAGCTTTGGCAGCAGCAGCTCTCGGTACCCAGCAGTGCCCAGCAGCAGCTGGCACAAAAAGTAGCTGACCCATTGTGGATTCCGGTCAAATATTCAGGCCATATCAGACTGCCAAATTTCGATCGCGTTCCCCCGACAATTAATAAAACCCGCCCTTTTCAGGGCGAACAAAACATTTTGCCTAATTAAAGAGTTCGTTTTATTAATATCTTATGAGTTAACCGAGTAATAAAAATGATGTCGAAGATGGTGAAGTGCATGGCGCGATCAGCGAGCTGAAATACCTTGAACAGGACGAAGACGATTCTGGGCAGCAGATCGTAAAGTTGTGGTTTAAGCTCGAGAGTGCGGCGATAGGTGCTGCATTAAGGATTAAAGCAAGACCTGCCGTTTTTGCCAGAGGAATCCTACAAGAGGATTGGACTCCCATCTCCAAACGCTCGGCTAGTATAAAGTTGATACAGTTTCCGGTGGTCAGTGCCTGTGCGTTAACTGTTTATCGCAAGGTGGCACTTTCCCGGAGATTGTATATGACTACAATAAAAGCCAGGATCAGCAGTTAGTGTATGTTGGATTGTCACGTGTTCAGTCAATCCAGGGGCTGTATTTAACAAACCCAACCAATGCCTTTAAGTTCCATCATGCTAAAGGTAGCAACTCACCTAAGATGGTAGACCTCATGAACGAGCTGCAGCGTCTAGAAAACCATCGATTACAAACACTTGGGGATAAACTATACCAAGTTTTGGAAAGCAAGGGTTCTGCCACCACGTTGATGAGCATCAATGTTCAAAGTTTGAACGCTCACGTGATGGATATCGCCTCAGATCGGATTTTGACAAGCGTGGAATTCCTCGCACTGAGTGAGGCTTGGCTAGACAATGACTCCTTAGTCGATATTGAAGGCTACCACTGCATCGTTCAGTCCAAACGCTGCAACTTGAGAGCAGGTGGTGCAGCAATATATCAGCAGGACAAGGCTACCACTATGGCTGCTACCCACAAGATCCAACAGCTCAGTGAACATCATGACGAGATGTTCAGCGTTGTCGATAACGTCGGGGACATTTGTGCAGCTAATATATCAGTAATGGACACTGAAGTTCTGCTGGTTGTGGTGTACATTTCACCAGGAACAACTACCAAGAATTTAAAATTGTTCTTGATTCGCAAGTTGTTCAGGTATGCTGCGCAAGATACGCCAGTTGTGTTGACTGGAGACTTTAACATTGACGTTCCCAAACATGAAAACATAGATTTTCTAGATTTTATGCAAACACATTTAAAATTTACTTTAGCAAACCTTCGGAATGAAGCAACCACACTTGGTGGTTCTTGTATAGATTTAACGTTTGTTAAAAATATCGGCGTAGAGTGCAGACGTTATTGTTCATATTTTTCGTATCATAGACCTATGTTGTCTGTACTCGCATTCGAAGCACCCGAACCATTAAATCAACAGGTAGCAGATATTGTGGAACATGAACTGGAATGACAACATCTACCCATTCGACAACCAACCATCACCTAGCACTGGACCATTGTCTGTACTACTCGGACCATAAACATCAAACGACAAAATACCAAACGGCCCTTTTCAGGGCCACTTAAGCAGTTCTAAAGAGTTGAATTCAAGATTTTCATACATAGTATTAACGCTCCTAAAACACCTAAAGACTAATATTATAGGCTTTTCTTCCATGGAACAGAACCAACAACAATGACCACCCATTCGACTGTCTACCAAATCATCATCTGGTACTCGACAATTACCGGTTCAACTCGGATCACTCCAGGAACAGCGAATGACTGAATACCAAACGGACCTTTTTAGGGCCACTTCAAGAGTTATAAAGAGTTGACTATATTAATTTTCGTGGAAAACTAAAACTAATAACAGATGGTTTGATGAGTCTTTAGACTGAACAAAATATAGTAGATATTTATTAATTCTATTACAATTCCTCCACATCAACAAGCAGTCCTACGTCGACTTTGCAGATATGTCACTGACATATCTCACCTTTTCGTTTTTTCTTCTGAAAACTAATGTTTGAAAAAATCGTAGTTAAGAAAATTTTCTATAAGAATAATTTGCTACGGATCATTTATATGAGTTTATAGATTATTATTCATTGTTTTATGGATCATAGACAATTTATTTATGGAACATTTTTAATTATTTATGAATCATGTGCACGTATTTTAGTGCACAAATGTTACATTCTGTGGATCAATTTTACAACTATAAGGAATGATATTAAACCTTTTATGGAACATTCGCTATATGTTTATGGGTAATCCATACTATTTTATTGATCATACCCTAGATATATAACGGTACTTTTTTGACATTTTATTGCTAAATTTTGAATAAATTATGGATCACATTGATAAATGTTATGGATCATATCCATTTTATTACGGATATTGACCAGAGTTTTATGGGTCATGAATGCGTTTTTTTGTGGAAAGATTTTAAGTTTTTAATGTATCATTTATTAGTTTTTATATGCAAAAGTATGTTTGCCGTTAAAAACTAGTTTTTATGAAACAGGTGAGATAAACTTTTGATTTATTTTCAATTTGTGTAAGCTTTATGTTCATCTTTTATAGTACTTTTCTGTGAAGTTCTATGTATTAATTATTTATTGTTCATTTTACAGATCTAACTCATCAATGGCCATTTATTGAAAAAATTTGCGAAGCTTTTGAGCCTGCATTCGTTCTAACACTAAAACTTCAGAATAGACATTGCCCCTTGTCAGACATCTACGCATACTGGCTTCAGTGTCAGGCACAACTGGATAAATTGAAATCCAACAAACTTGCATAACGATTATTAGAAGCTTTCAAAAAGAGAGCATAAAAACTGGTTAATACACTGGAATTCAAAGCGTATATGTATTTGGACCCACGATTCAATTTCTTGGGCTCCAAACGCATTTCAACGGAGGACAAAGAAAAAGTTCAGGTAGGAGTTGAGAAAAAAATTGAATTTGTATTTTGATATTACTATTTTGATAGTTTATTTTATTAGTCTTTTTAAATAATTACAGAAATTTCTGCTCCAGCTGCATCATCGGCTCAATGAAATTGAAGGGGTGGCTACTGAACGTGATTCCTTTACAGCTACTGATGAGCCGCAGGATGACTTAGATATGTATCTTTCTCCTTTTTTCGAAGAAGACGATATTCCGATGGGGGTATCACACTCTATAGATGAATCGGTACTCTCTCAGATTAAGGAACTGGAGATACGAGAGAAAGTGCCAATAATGAAACTTAAAGATGGCTTAAAGAATGCTCAGTTCGACATACTTAAGTACTGGGAGTCACAGAAAATTACCACTCCTATCCTTTACCGTTTGGCAATGGTAGTTTTAGCGGCTCCTTCTACTCAGGTTTCCGTCGAGAGGGCATTCAGTGGCCTCAAACTAATTCTCACGGATCATCGAATGCGACTGACTGAGAAGTCTGTGGAAAATTTGCTTGTCTTGAAACTTAACTCGGATTTATTGGAAAAGGTGTCTAAAGCTTTGAGCAGCGAAATTTAATTTTAGGATTTTTAAGATTTTTTTTTTGCTTGGTTGCTGTATATTTGCTAAACTACTACGAATTACAGTGGTGGTCACGAAAATAAGGCCACCCCTTCACTCTAACAACAAAATCGATAAAATTCACAGTGAAAAACATCACAAGAAGAGCTCACTCTATCTGTCATTATAAGAACTTTGTTAGTAACAAATTAAGTTGAAAATAAATCTGCTAGGTGTCTCTCGTGCATGGAGAAAGACTTATTTATCCAGCAGCTGTCAAATTCGGTTGGACACGAAAATAAGGCCACATAACCGGAACCGCTCAAATTTGAAATATTATACAAAATTCGTCGATGTAGGCTGTGTTGAACTAGTTAATAACTACAAAACACTTGATAAACAATATATTCAATCTATTTATGTTTGATATACAGCAAAAATGTGACGTGCAATTCATTTTTCACAATTGGAGAGGCAATTGATTTTGAAATGGCATAGTGAAGGTAAATTTCAAAGAGAAATCGCTAGAATGGTAGGGGCATCTCGTTGGATGGTGTAAAATGCACTGAAAGTACAAAACAATATTGAAAACCGCGGACCTAAACGTAAAACAACAAGTCATACCGACCGTCGAATCGGTTATGTCTCCAAATATGATCCCTTCAAATCAGCTATAGCAATAGAGCAGGAGCTTCAGCTTGAAATTAGTGCACGTACTATTCGCAGAAGATTTCAAGAGCTGGTCGGGTGGCTATTAAAGTTCCTCTACTCAGTAAAAAGAATATTCGAAACAGGCTAAATTTTGCGAAACAACATTTGAATTGGTCTGGTCCCGATGGCATCAAGAAATGGCGGAACGTACTATGGAGTGACGAAACAAAAATGAATTTATTTGGATCGGATGGTAGAACCTACGTCAGACGACCACCGGGCTGAGAATTTTCACCAGTGTACACTTAGAAGACGGTCAAACATGGAGTCATTTAAAAATAGTAAATTTTCACCAAAACGCACATGGCCTTATTTTTATGACCACCACTGTAAATTGACGCAGAGAAAAACATACTGTTTTCGATTAATAAAAACTATCTTGAATTTCAAAAAATATCACACACAAAATTATCTACTTATCAAGGTTCTACACTCATATATGCTTCCATGACCTCTTTACAGCTTATATACATTGGTACATACTAAAACTTACGCATATACGTTTCATAAAGATGAATCAGCTTATTCATACATGAATGTTGCAAAACTCAACTCGCCCACGCTAATTACCACCACAATCTAGTTGGGGTCTGGAAAATCTTTACCTATTCTGATAGTGGTGTTACTTTACGTGAGTGAGCTGAGAATCATGCCTCATCGACGTTTGAATTTTTATTTTCGAAAGCTTTAGTCCGCTCATACATTATTTGACGGAAAAAAGTGGATTTCAAATACCTCCACCCACTCATTACGCTTTTCAACTGTACCCATTGCATGGAAAATATCAAACTGTCAGGCTACCTCGTAATGACAATACATACTAGGATTAATATTATTGATCGTATAATGCCGAACCAAAACATGGACCACGAGGATTTATGGACTGAAAAGTTTCATTTCTACTCGACTACTACAAAATCAATGTTTCTATCAAACAGATGCATGGATAACACATAAATCTGTAGATTGAATTACCTGTATTCCATACTTTGTTCGGCGAATCTGGATCGTTTGCGATGCTCCAGAATGGTTACGGAAACCGTATATAACTATAATAAAACTATTGCTACTTGTGTTGCTCGAATTGCTATTTGTGTTATGGTCAACAACAAAAATTCACATTTTACAGTTCGCTTGCTTCAAAAATGAATAAAAGCGCAAAGGAAAACATGAATAGTGCTACACTTGAACTGAATCAGAGAATGCATTCGATGAGTGAGTGGAGTTAGACTCATTCAGAATTTGTTTTCTACGTATTTTACAGGTAATTGATTCACTTCTGAGAGTTTCTTTACCACTCACTATAACTACCCGTTCACTCAGTGCTCCGATCGTATAATCGATGTATTGTAAAATGATTCATCTCATTATCTCACTATTGACAGTTGTATCTTCACCATGGTGATTGTTCGAGGCAGAACCAATGATGAATAAATATCAGGTTCAATCAAATGAATGAATGAATTTTCCCATACTTGTTAAAGAGTTTGATTGGCTGAATATTTCTCTTGTGCTGTTTGAAATTTCAATCATTCGATAGGAATCAAATAATTTTGAGAAAGTGAAATGTCGCAACATATGGCTGCAATTATGTGGTTCCATAGTTATCTTCTACGCGTTAAAGATTGTGGCCCTCTCAACCATCGTAGAAAATACAACCAGGGCCGTATCATTATTGAAACCAAACGGTCCTTTTAGGGCCACCAAATGCTATCTAGAGAGTTAACAATAGAATTTGCTTACATATTTACTCCCCAATGCTGGTCTATCGTTCAATTAGCACTATTTCGACCTAGACGTCTATCGGCAATAATAGACTTTGAATCCCAAAACAGACCACAACCATCTGCAGCAAGGTGCAAACTCAAAACGCCTTTCGATCAAGCTGCCGGGATTGCTAGCTAAACACGAGGTTTCCGAGCGAACCGCAGCCATGGTTAAGTAAACCATCCTCATGACGAAATGAGGTGGTGTTAGTAGCTGTTCCTTTGAACCCAAAATTGCCCTTTTCAGGGCCATCAAAACAACTGGAAAGAGAGTTGACATGTCTTTGGGAGTGCTGGGGGCTTGGTTTTGGGGTGTTTGATTGCGATAAATATCTTTCGTGTGCTGAAGCTGTAATATTTTCGACATTAGCAGTGTTGTACACACATAGGCCTAGTAGAAACCGTATGCAATTGGGGGTGAAAGAAACCAGCCTCTTGAGTAAAAGTTTCCCAAATGATCAATAACTCATTCGCATTACAAGGTATATTACGTGATATAGAGCATCTTGATATCATATGTCATACATATATTTTTTAGTGAAAGCAAGATGTATGAATGTAGATACCAAGACAGGCTATATCAATAGATGTGTATGGGAATTAAATATGGAAGGAAACCAATTTCGGCCACTTTTTAAACAATCAAGCGATCTAGATTGCACATTGCTTCGTAGTCCTACGTCAACTTCGCGTACAACCCCATTGGGCTGTCCCTTCTTTTTTTTTATTTATTTTGTTTTTTATCGACTTATGCTGGTGATTAAAACAATAAATTATAAGCTGAAATTATGACTAAGAACAACAATTATGCATAGGCACTTTTGATTTGCACGTTCACATTTTCTTTGTTTATGATGTGCATTTTCCACACTGAATTTATGGCTATCTTATGAAAGACTTGTTTACCTTGAGCAGGGATCGCAGTAAGCCGCGCTCAAAATCTGACTTCTTATTTTTTCTGCTACGTTTTTTCTCGCTCGATCCATATTTTCATATTGATTTTAAATTAATTAAAAGTCTGTGCAACAGAGAAGAGTGTAGGTTATTCGATTTCAAATGCATTTGAATGTTAAGTTCGGTTGGTTTTGCGATTAAATCTCTTTGTGATGTTTGCAATTGGTCTGAAACAAGTTTCGCGGAGTGAACGTTTGCTGCGGTAAACAGCAGTTGCCAGCGCACTGATACCGTTTCTAAGTAGAAAAGTGTGCTGAAGTGTTGAAGACCACCAGGAATGCAGTATAATTTCCAGCGTCGGCCGGAAGTGCATCTGCTTCTACACAACCAAGTAGCTGCGGCCGATTGGAGATCGGGCTTGAAAGCAGAAGGGATGATTCGGATCGGCTTTTAGCAGCAGAGCAACATTCTCGAATCAAGTTTGGCCAGACGGAGAGGCGGGACAGTATTGAACTGAATTCAACTGAGTACCTTTTTATATATTTGTGTTTACAAGAGTGACGACAATTCTATTCTATTATCTATTATCTAAAAAACATATAATTTTTTTTTATAATGTTTTTCAAATGAATTTCATTTCATAATCATATAGATTGGGTGCATTGTGATTATCATTTAACTTGTTTATGCAACAAATCAGTAGGTACAATTTCAACAATTGGAAGACATTCAATTGCTTCGAATGATTATCATAGGTCCTAATTTTCTACGATTTCACAATCGAGTGGAATATTTTTGAATGTTTTGCTGCAACAATTATTTGGTATACATATTTGCTTTCATAGCTGAACACAGGAATAAACTACCCTGTTTTACATAGGTTCCTTTTAACATAACTGCCTTTGAACACATAATTTAAAACCCTCTATCAATATTAAGTGGTTGAATAAATATTCCATAGTAGTTTTTCAAACGCAGATCATATAAATGGAACCTTCCTTCAAATGGAATTGAAAGAAAAATAATAATTTAGCAGTTCATTTAAATACTGCCATGAAGCTTTCACATACAATGTGTAACATATATTTTTGCGCGATGGCATGATGTTCGAGTACTAGGGCTTCAAATGGTGAGTTGACAACTTGGCAGGAGGGTGCGACCGACCTCTGGTCCTCACAAGTTCCTACCTCACGCCTCCACGAGTCATATGATCTCAAAAGACTGCCAGCTGAAACATGGAGACGCTGGTTGGCGTAGCCTGGGCAATGTTGTCAATCCGACAATAGCGAAGTGAGGGGGTGCGACCGGTACATCATATCATAATTTTCCATTCTCATATCTTTCAGGTCTTCCAGGTCGTCAGGTATTACAAAATAATTTAAAATTTAAAATTCATTTTTTTTTTCATGGCGGTCATACACTGCCTAAATTTTCTGGTTCATAATGGATGCGCAAGTTTGTCTACAATTGCAACAAAACAGCAGTCGGCACACATGTAATTTTCAATTCATATTACAATATACCCTCACTATATATTTTATCTTATAGGACATTGTTTATTCATAGCCTAATTCTGTATATTTCATTACATGTATTACGCTAGAAAGGTAAATTTCTCTCAGGTACCATACAGTTTAGGAGAGGAGGTCTTGCGGTTATAGGATGATCATCTTCTGGTAGAAGCAGCAGTAAGAATGGGGATCAATTTTCAGCTGTATCTAGCACCGTCGGAGTGGCCTTCTCGAAAGTAGCAATGGATGTATATATAGATGTGTAGATACTAGTATGTGTTATTATATGATGCATGTTTTTTACAAGCTCTAGCATATTTTCATTAATAGAAATGTTGACGACTCTCTCGACCACTCAACCTTTAATTCCTTCATTATATTTTCCATTAAATGGCGTAATATGACCTTAACATTTCAGTACACGATCATCAACTACTATTTGAGCGGTTCAGAGGAACACAGCTGTTCATCATTATTAATTGCATATCATAAATATAATATTATGGAAGAAGTAATAAAATAATTAATAAAATTTTAATTGCTTCAGTTTGGTGATCCGGCCGGTATAATTATTTTATTACATTATATCAAATAATAATCAAAATTAATAAATGCTCTTCATTCCAGAAGGTTATATATCTATATGTCATGATTAATTACGTAATAATATAATATTATGGTTTTATATACAATTGAATGCTTTATTGATATTTATACCTCAATGAATAACAAGATGACCTTCACATTCCAGAGATACAGTCACCCATCAGTGATACAAAGTGGTACGAAGCTGCATATTATTATTACTGCCTTAATATTATTATTTCAGCAGGTTAATTAATTTAGTTTAACATGGTTATCATAGGCTCGTGAACTCCAACTATTACATAATTTAACTAAATATCCTTATATAATTTTTGCTCTACTATATAATCATATATAACATATTATTATTACATTACATCTATATTTATATAAATATAATAAATACTGGGTTGGGAGGGAGCACCAGGGTATCATTCAAGCTGAAACTGGACGATGGTTTGATTGACTGCCTGAGTCTAGGAGGGAACAAACAGTATCATTTCTTATCCTACCGATTCGAGTGTGGTGCTGCGAGTTCTACTCCAACAGTTTCAGGGAGAGTGACGCGCCCTTCTTAACAAGCCATCCTGTAGAAAGCTTAATGAGTATTGCGAATTGTGTTATTCGATTTGTTGGATCATATCGTTGGAAGGAGATTCTTAATTTCCCGTGGATTTCGTGTAAGTGTCTCTGCTTACGGGTCCACCCCTCCGTTTTTGGCCCTTCATACAGCGATAGTGCGAATTCAGATCGGTGGCCCAATTTGATCTTGCTGTTAAGTGGAGCTGCATCCAAGCCAAGGGCTAGAGGGGATGGTGGCTACCATACATACATACATACATGGCATGATGTTCGAGTACTATATGAATCCTCTATGTATTGCTTTGTTTTTAAAACACATAATTTATTCCACAGGACCACATGCTCGATTAATATTGGGATAATGAACCAAAAATGATGGTGTGGCTTAAGATCTTTTCTTGTAATGTGTTTGATAAAAAAAATGTGATGATGACTGATTTAATAATGATACATACAGTCGTACATTAAAGTAACGCAATGTTGTCACAGCAATTTAAGAAATCAGACAAGTTCTCCTTAACTACCCATTCTTATATTTTCAGACATTCTTCTCCTTTCAGAGAGCGAGTAATGGCGCTATAACCATAAGCCTTAAGGAGCTAGGACTATAGTTAATGCTAAAGTCCCAACCGTTTGAAGAGAAATGGAGCATCACTTTACCTTCTTAGACTAGATACTCCCAATGACCAGTTAAGAATAAATTTTGGTTCTGTACACCAAACAGGGCATTCTGTTCAACTATTCTCTCCGACTATTAATTTCCTTTTTCCTTTGATATCTATTGAAGGTTACATGGGTTCCCCGTGTCTTCTTAAGGTAGATATCGAATCCTCTCTATCACCAACGGTTGCATGGACGTGGCTGGGTGAGCGATCAAGGAGTGTCTTCGTGGAGATTATTGCGTGAAGAAACGTCTCAGTAACTGGATTCGTTTCATGGTGGCATGCAATATCTTCAACGAATTATTCCTCATCGTAGCTCCATCCACGAGGTGTGCAAACGTCAATGCTAATGCTAATGCTAATGCTAATCTTATGAAAGACTTGTTTACCTTGAGCAATTCAAACAAGTTTTATTCAAGCGTAACTCATCTTTTTAAAGAGTAGAACAAATAAAGATGAACTTTCGCGGTCCTCAAAAAATCTTGTTAGTCTTGTACAAGAAATTTAGGTTTTATTTGCGTTTTATGGTAGTTTTAGATAAAACCATTGAAAAATGGCAAGCGTGGCTATTCTGGGTTCCCTCGGAATGGTAGCCATTTTCATAAATATGCAACAAAACTCTCATTTTTTCAATGGTACGAACAAACAATGCTGTTTATAATACATTTTGAAACATAAAATGGATTGTAGACCTGTCATCTAATGGCTGAATTTTCAACTATTTCTTTTATTTTTTAAATAAGTCAATATTCTAGCAATAATTCAGAGGCGTATTAAAATTTTCGTACTTTTATGTTATAAAACACCAATAAAATGAATGTCGCATGAAAAATTTGTCAATTTCAGGCAGAAAACAGATGCATTTATGGTCAATTTTACAATTAATTTACACACGTATCCTCTTTGGAAAAGAAATATAGTAGCTTCCACTCAATTATAAACAACAACAAAAAAGTCCCCATTCAGCAGAACGAATCGAAAAATGGAATCTTCGAAGCATATTTGTGACGGACTGGAAGTGTTCTTAAGGAGGAAAATCATAAAACTATCAAAACTTGTGGTAGTTTTATCATAGTTTTAAGTATATATTGAATGTCATTATAAGCATGTACCGATAAAACTATCAAGTTTTAAGCGAACCTTGGGAGTCTTGAGAACCTCCTGTAGTATGGGCCTTTTGGAACTTAAGAGGGTTATATGGCTTATCGAGAGCACTGCGAGCAGCAGCAAAATCCCCCAAAGGCAAGTTTCAGGCTATCGTTTCCGGTTGCAGCAAAAGTCTTTAGGACATCTTATTGGACGAAGCTTATCACTCACTCGCGATTTACTTAACGCACTTTATTTGAATTTAATTCAGCCTAATTTGAATTTATTCTAATTGATTTTACCAGACCATTGACAAGCCTATATCAATAGACAGGATGTCCTGGGTCCAAATTGATTTGGGCCCGCTGTCAGCTGTCAAATAGAAGTTTAATCATTTGTTTTGATTGTTTATTTTGATGTAAAACACCACTGAAAGCGATTTTTCTGCTTTGTATGACGTGCACAACGAAAACGAGCAACAAAAGACAAAACGTAAACGAGCTACAACAAACACAACTTACAATGTTGACATTATTTTGACAGCTGAGCTTGCTAAGATGTTGTCTACGTGAAAAATTGGTCCTTGTCATAGGCCTGGATTTTACTGTACTACAATCTTCTTAACATTAATTTAAATTTCACTGTGTGTATCTTCACTTGATGAGTGTTGACTCGATGATTCGATGACATCGCTGACTCAGATAGAGGATGGCTTCTGTCACTCCTCGGCTTTTATATCGTGGGGCGGCAGAAGACGCAGTAGTATACTACCAAATTTCGCAGTAGTACACGGTAAATCTGAGAAACACATTTTATGACTATATTTTGCACATTTTCAAGATTATAGTTCATACGTCAAAAAGTGACTAGTTTTTATACACGTATGAAGAGTACTTTTTACGCCTTTTCAAGTATGTCAACGGCGACAGAAAAATGCGTAAAAAGTAGGCACCGCTGAGAAAAGAAAATTAACTCTGCTCGTAAGGGAAGGTCCATTAATTATGTCACGCAGTAAGGGGGGAGGGGGGGTTTGAGAAAACGTGACGATCCATACAAAAAAATTTAAAGGTCCATACAAAAAACGTGACAATGGGGGGGGGGGGGTTGTAAAAAGTCAATTTTTGCGTGACGTAATTAATGGACGTTCCCTAACTTGATGCTGACGCCATTTTCAAATAAGCATTTATTTGATAAGCGCAGTGTTTAAGTTCCGGAATGGTTTTAGGCTGTCTTTATATAAAAATTTTAGGAATTATCCAATAAGTTGGATACAGACGCATTTGTGAAATTGACAGGTAAGTTAAATATTTGCTATTGGCAGTAATTACAAATGTTTTACATTGTATGAAACAAAACAGGTCTCCCATGCCCTGAGGTCGAATGCAGCTATTAGGAATACATTTCTAGGGATGAATCATTAAGCTTCGGACCGAGCTTGGGACCGATGTGCTGGTACTTACTTAGCCAAAAAATATATCCATTTTCGTCTTGACTAAAAAATGCGTAAGTCAATTTCTGCGCTTAACCTCTACAAAGGTTGTTGTTATTATTTTTAGTCCATTAATAAACATGACTGTGTAATCGGTAAATGTTTTTTTCACTTTCGATTTTGAATTACAGAATTGAGCCATTTTCAGCAAAAATTGGAGCAATATTTATATCCCGAAATACGTAAAAAGTACACATCTTCTAGGTTATTAAAAGGAGTAAAAAGTATGCATGTTTTAGTTTTCAAAAGGAGTAAAAAGTATGCATGTTTAAGTTTTCAAAAGGAGTAAAAAGTATGCATGTTCTAGTTTTCAAAAGGAGTAAAAGGTATGCATTTTTTACTTTTTCAAAGGAGTAAAAAGTATGCACATTTTGAAGTTTATTCAGTTCACGCTAAAGAGAGTAAAAGTAATATACTCCTTTTTGGCGTAGTCCCAGTTTTCTTCCAAAGAGCATACTTTATAGTCATAAGAGCGTAAATAAAGATTACCGTGTATACTACTAAATTTCCCTTTTGGGCGTTTATAGCTGTCGATCAACGAGGGGTTTTGTGATGTTTTCGCTGAGGAACAGGTGGAGCGTCGATGTACATTCGTGATCACGAACATACTGGCCCATTCAGGAAATCCGTTTCTGACATATAAACTCGATGAAATTAATGAGATGCTCTGCTATCGATCTCTTTCTCGCATCGAGACTGTTACTGACATACGACGAATGAGGCTCCAACGGATAGTTTGTATGGATTCGAACGTCAAAGATGGAAACCGATCTTGTCCTTTCTAATAAAAGGCCTTGTGTTTAATTGTAGGTGCTTCTGCTAAAGATTGACTGTTGTTGAATCCTAGATTTGTTTGCTTTGGTCGGACGATGATTGCACTGGCAGCAGGCAGAGTTTTGAGACCGGACGAACGTAACGGCCAGTTGGTGTTTGGACCGTCACTACCCGGATGATGCCGTCTTGACCAGGATGCGTCTGATGAATTCGTGCTGTTGGCCAGTGCATCGGTGCGGTGTTTTCGTCGCGGAGAATGACGAGTTGGTCTCGCTGCAGTTGAATTGGTGGATTGCACCATTTAGTACGTGGCTGCAAAGTTGAAAGGTATTCCAGGTGCCAACTCTTCCATAGTTCCTGGAATAATTTTTGAACCAAGTGCGATTGGCGAAGTCGATTCGATGCGATGTCGATGTAGTTGTTGTCAGGAACACACTTGAGAGCTCCCGTGAGAAAATACCCCGGAGTGAGCGGCTCATAATCCATTGGATCGTCACTTAGTGGAACAATTGGTCGCGAGTTCAGGCAACATTCGATCTGGCACAGCAGCGTTGTCATATCGTCGTACGCTAGAGTGTGCTTTCTGAGGACCCGAACAAAATGCTTTTGAATAGACTTTATTGCGGCTTCCCATAGGCCGCCGAAATGAGATGCACTCGGAGGGTTGAAGTGCCAACGAATTCCTTGCTAGTTGCACTCTTGGGCGATTGCATCGCGATTCTCTTTACAGCTAACAATATCTCGCAGTTCGTTGTTCGCTCCGACGAAATTTCGACCATTATCGCTGTAAAGATCCGAACAAAGACCACGGTGAGACACGAACCGCAGAAGCGCTTGAATAAACTTCGGAGTGCTGAGATCTGCAACTAGTTCCAAATGTGCTGCTTTAGTGGAGAAGCAAACAAAGACAGCAACGTAGGCCTTTCCGGGGGCAGCACGGCGATGTATAGGCTTGAGCGAAATTGGTCCCCACTAATCGACTCCCGAGATGGTGAATGGTCGACTTGCAGTAGTTCTCGCCGTAGAAAGTTCAGCCCTAAATTGCTCTACCATGTGAGGCCGCGCTCGGGCGCAAGTGACACATTTGTGGACCACACGCCTGGCCAAGTTTCTGGTCCCTATGATCCAGTACCACTGTCGAAGAAGATTGAGGAGCAGTTGTGGAGCTGCGTGGAGATGCCGTTCGTGAAAACTGCGAACCAGTAGCAACGAGAGTGTATGCGTTGATGGCAGTAGGATCTGATGTTTGCTATCATATGGCTGAGATGCGTTTCCCAGTCTTCCACCGATTCGAATAAGCTGTTCGGACGAAATGAATGGATGGAACCACTTGAGTCGGGATTTCGAGGACACCATCTGCAATTGCTGAAGCTGTTTCCATTCTTCGCCAAAAGTTTGCTGTTGAATTAGTCTGATGAGTGCGATTTCAGCTTCTAACAATTCCTTTCTTTTCAACAGGGTAGATTTTGCATGAATACTGGAGGTTTTTTCGAGAATTATTGAGGAAACGACGGCAGTAGGCAAACACACGTAGCAGATATTGGTATTCGGAGAATTTTCCAACTAGCTTGTCGAACGAAAGATGGTTCGCTTGGAGAAGATGGTGCTGCTATGGACACTCGACGAGCCTCTCCTTGGGGAAGGTCCATTAATTATGTCACGCAGTAGGGGGGAGGAGGGTTTTGAGAAAACGTGACGATCCATACAAAAAAATTTGAAGGTCCATACAAAAAACGTGACAAGGGGGGAGGGGGGGTTATAAAAAGTCAATTTTGGCGTGACGTAATTAATGGACGTTCCCTTGAGCCTCAAATGACTGATCGGGCAAACTTCCAGTCACTGGCCAGCAAGTTTGAGGTTGTCGAAGCCATTGAGGACCTTGCCACCAGAGATCGAAGCCGATGATCATATCTGCCGCTATTCCACGTGAAAGGCAGTCCGCAGGGTTCTCGTGCCCAGCGATGTGATTTCATCTGGATTTTAGACTTTCGGTTAGCAACGAAAGTGTTCCAAACAGACAGAGATGCATTGAACCAGTAAAGAACGACGGTACTATCGAGCCAAAAGAAGCATTCTGCATCGAGCTGAAGCGACGATTTTACTTTTTCGTAGAGTTGAGCAGCCAAAAGTGCTCCACAAAGTTCGAGCCGCGGAATCGATTGCCTTTTGAGAGGTGCTTCCATGGATTTTGCAGAGAGGAGAGCAACTTTTACCTTCCCAGTAGTGTTGATAGACCGGACGTAGGCGCAGGCTCCGTATGCAAGTTGTGAGGCATCGGCAAAGATGTGGATTTGAATAATTTCAGGTTTGTGTTACAAAATGCAGCGGTTGATGCGAAGTTCGTTTAGTTTCTGTAATTTCGACGTATAATTGGTCCAACGGGTCTGATATTCCATCGGAAGTTGCGCGTCTCAACTCCAAGAAGATCCACTGTCGTCTTTTAGCGTCCAGAGGTTCTGCATGAAAACCTTGGCCACAGTTACAACGGGTCCCACTAAGCCAAGCGGGTCGTAGAGGCGAGCAATTAGTGAAAGAGCGACGCGTTTGGTGACAGGTTGGTCAGATGTATTGGTTGGCAGATTGGTCTTGTATCGAAGGCTATCTGAAGCTGGTTCTCAATGTAAACCGAGAGTTTTGATGATTTGATCGCGATCAAGTTCTATCGAAGTCTTGAGTGCGCGATTTTCCGGAACGATTCCTTCAAGTACTGCCTCGTCGTTTGAGGCCCACTTGCGCAGTTCGAATCCGCCTTTTGCTAGGAGTGCATCTAGCTGATTCCGGAGTTCGATTACTTCTGCTACGTTGTTTCCACCGGAAAAGAGGTCGTCAACATAAAAATCCTTTTTAAGAACCGTGGATGCTAGTGAAAACTGTTGACCTTCGTCGTCAGCTAGTTGTAATAGTACTCGAGTTGCGAGAAAAGGAGCACTGGCAGTACCGTGCGCAACGGTTTTCATTTCATATGTCTCCATCGGGTCGTTCGGTGAAGGTTTCCACACGATAAGCTGCACTCGGCAGTCACGAGAGTCGACGAGAACTTGTCGGTACATCATTTTGGCATCCGCAACTACCATAACTAGCTGCTTCCTGGAGCGCATTGTAATCGAACGGATGTCTTCTTGAACTGTTGGTCCAACCATGAGAGCGTCGTTCAGCGATGGTCCATTTGGCGATTTACACGAGGCATCGAAAACGACTCGTAGCTTTGTTGTTGTACTTTCTGTTAAGGAAAAAACTCTGGCAGCACGGTTGTGGTCCTATGCAACCGTCGCTACTGTGGTGTACTCCCACCGAATGGGCGTCACTGTGGTAGCTATCAACGTTTTCTTCCATTCTTTATCATTATTATATTCATCACATGAAATACAGTTGCGTTTATTAGTTTCTCTCGTAACTCGTCGTGTTCTTTATTTCCGTTTGTCCGTGCGATTCCGAAAACCCATTTCAGGTTATGGGCCCAGTAAACGCGTTGTGCTAGTGGAATTTTTGAGTGAAACGGATTCGCGATGGAAGAGGAAAAGGCCGAGCGTATTTTCTTGCCGATGTTCGACGGCACGAATTATGCAGCATGGAAGTTCCGCATGCTGATACTTTTTGAGGAGCATGAGCTCGTGGAGTGTGTGCAGACCATCGCTGCAAATGTGCCGGAATTGTAGGAAGCGGCTGGTGACACTGAAGCAGTGAAGACCGTGAAATAGTTGGCCAGAGAGAAAAGGAAGAAAATGGACCGAAAGTGTAAATCGTTGTTAGTGTCGCGTATACACGATTCGCAGCTGGAATATATCCAGGATAAACCAGCTCCAAAGGATATTTGGGATGCGCTGTGTCGTGTGTTCGAGCGACGCAGCATCGCGAGCAGAATGCATCTGAAGCGACAGATGCTTACCTTGCGATTTGAGAGTGGTACACTACAGCAACATTTTCATTAGTGCGTGAATACCGAGCAACGGAAGCTGTGTTGGAGGAGATCGACGTGATCTGCCATCTGCTGCTAACTATTGGCAGTTCATATTCCACCGTGGTTACCACAATTGAAACAATGCCGGAAGAAAACTTGTCGCTTGAGTTTGTCTAGTGCCGGCTCCTTGACGAAGAAACAAAACGAAAAGGTATCGAATTGTATCCCCCCGCCGTGAGTGATGAAGCTGCTTTTTCTGGTTCGAAGAAATATTCGAAATTGAAGAAGATGAAGTGCTTCGGGTGCAAGCAGGAGGGACACAAGTTGTCTGAGTGCCCTGTGAAGAAAAAGGATGGAGAGAGAAGTGATAAACCAAAGGCACATCTGGCAGAACAAGGTGGCGTGTGTTTTGTTGGATTCAGCAGGGGATCTGATGCACAGTCGCAAAAAGTGAAATGGTTCATCGACTCTGGGTGTTCGGACCACCTAGTGAATGATCGCTGTTCGATGATATGAAAGTGCTGGATCGGCCGATTGAGATCGCGATCGCTGAAAATGAGCAGTGCATTGTGGCGAAACATTCCGGGACGGTACATGTTCTCTCCGAAGTCAACGAACGAATCGTTGCTTACGTGTGGACGCATTCCAGAAAGTTTGGAGTTGTGGCATCGTCGGTTCGGCCATTTAAATGCAAGGAGCCTCGAAAAGTTGATTCGCGATGAGATGGTTATCGGTTTGAAAGCAGACACTGCGGTTAAAGACAAGAACTTTATAGTGTGTGAGCCTTGCGTCGTAGGCGAGCAGACTCGAAAGCCTTTCGCGGTGCGTGATGGAAAACGTTCGTCGCGTGTGCTTGAACTGATCCATTCGCATGTGTGCGGCCCGGTTTCGCCGACCGAAATTTCGGGAGTAAAATACTTCGTAACTTTCACCGATGATTGGAGTCATTTTTCCGTAGTGTTCCTCATCACATCAAAGAACGAGGTGTTCGAGTGCTTCCAGACGTACGAGGCACTGGTATCGGCGAAGTTTGAGCGTAAGATTCATCGTGTGCGTTGCGACAACGGTGGTGAGTATAAAAGTAAGCAATTTGATAAATTTGGCAAGTCCAAAGGCATCGTTGTTGAATGGACCGTTCCCTACACACCAGAGCAGAACGGAGTGAGTGAGCGGCTCAACCGAACGCTTGTAGAGAAAGTCCGCTCAATGCTGGAAGATTCGAAGGCGGATAAGCGGTTCTGGGGCCAGGCGATCCAAACCGCTGCATATTTACTGAATCGTAATCCATCGTCGGCAATCTCATCGAACGTATCACCGTATGAACTGCGGGAAAGTTGCAAGCCAGATGTGAGCAAACTCCGCACGTTCGGCTGCGGTGTGTATGTTCATGTCCCGAAGGAGCAGCGGACGAAACTAGATGCGAAGGCATGGAAAGGGATTTTCAAGGGTTATGCTAACAACGGTTATCGCGTATGGAACCCAAGAGTAGGAAAAATCATTCACGCTCGTGATGTCGATTTTCTTGAGTCTAAGGAGCTGAAACCGAAGGTCGACACTTTTTTGCCGCACGACATCTTTATCTCCAAGAGGGATCATGAAAAGGACGATGTTGATGTTGATCAGGAAGCTGACTCCATTTCCGATGATGAGTTGGATTCTCCATTCGATAGTTGCAGTGATAATGAACCGGGTTCTGGTGAGGAACCAGTAGAGGACGATCGCGAGGTCACCCCAAGCCGAGAAAAAAGTGATGGTGAGTTAAGTAAACCGCAGCGAAATCAGAGTGTTCCATCGTGGCACGCGGATTACGATTTTGATTATGCAGCGTACGCGCTGAATGTAACTAGCTATGTGGAAAATCTCCCAAATACAATAGCAGAAGCACGAAGTCAAAGCGATTGAAGCCTGTGGCAGTAGGGTGGGGCTTATTTGAAAAAAATAATCGGGCACATGTTTTCCCATGTGGAAAATGATCTTTAGGGTCCATCAGATGACATACTAAAATTTCAGATTTTTTCGTTAAGGTTTAGAGGTGCCGAAATGGGCCTAAGTGCTAAATGTCGAGCGGTAGCAAATATCGACCAAAACAGGTGCGTCTATAAGTAAACACGTTATTTTGTGACACTAAAGGGCAAAAATTTTGTTGGTTTTGCGGTATCTCTCAACGCTTTTGAGATATAAGCCTCAACAATGAATGTGTGTTTGTACTTACGCCAACATATTTGAACTATCGCAGCAACATCTTTACTGTACGTTTATAATGACAAAATTATATACTGAAAAAAGGCAGAGAGAAAGAGAGCGAGAGAAGGAGGGAGATTTAGAGAGAGAGAGAGAGAGAGAGAGAAAGAGAGAATGATCTTATAATTGAGAGTACACATGGATCTTGAACATATTTAAACGTATTTATATATCGATTAATATTAGGGACTGATAAAATTACATGTCATGTCGACTACTGATTAACAGTCGTACCTTTCTTCAAATTAGCAAAGTTTTGGTAACAAAAATTTACCTTTACAATAAGGTTTTGGAAGTGGTTTTGGTATTGATTTATATTACCATTATAATCTTCAATCAGTCTGATGGCTCTTTCAGTGTGATCGTTTAAGACTTTCAAATTATCAACGATTTTTCTTCCATGAATGTAGGCCTTAAATCTTAAATTTATACCAAGCTTGTCCAAAAAATATGTTATGTTCTCAGTTCCCAAATGCGCTATGCAGATCTTCCTCGCAGATTTTTTATTGCTGAGATTCGGTTAAATCGAGCGTGCGAGGTCCTGTCGTTCTATATCTGGAAGGCTTTCATCGAAACTGGCGAGGCCAACAAATTAATAGTTTGGAATTCTTGAAGCCTGGAGATCAATAGAAAATTTATTTTAGGTTCCAACGTAGGACAAGTTGCTGAAAACCTGGCCTCAATATACATTGATACCAGAAACGTACAAATATCAAGAAGTCCTTAAGTCCTTGAAAGTTTGAATTGCGCTCGAAATAGCCATACTTTCAAGCTATAAATGGCTTTCGCCATTCAGCTAGCAGCATGCATTGGTCCAGGCTGACGGAATTGGACGCTTATAGCATTAGTGCTACCAAGGAAAATTGTAGTTAAGTCAAGCAAATCAGGTAATCGTCGCGAGGTTGGCCAGTCTGTAAGAAGTTAGGAAGGAAATAAGGTAAGCTTTTGATAGTTTAGTGGAAGATAACTTACAGCAATTTGATTTTTGGCAAATGAAATTATTTATGCTCAACGAGCTGCATTCAACGTAGAAGGATATGTTTTTGGAACAATAAAATTAGATTTATTTATGTTGGGCCATTGTTTATACTGTATCAAAATTTTAATTTCAGGGAAATTTTAATTTCAGAGAGATTGATGGCTCTTTCTGAAATTAAAATTTTTAAGATTATGATGGTAACATAACTCAAAACGAAAACCACTTCCAAAACCTTTTCGTAAACGTGAAATTTCATAATCAATATATAAATATGTTTAAATATGTTCAAGATCCATGGGTACTCTCAATTATAAGATCATTCTCTCTTTCTCTCTCTCTCTCTCTCTCTCTCTCTAAATCTCCCTCCTTCTCTCACTCTCTTTCTCTCTGCCTTTTTTCAGTATATAATTTTGTCATTATAAACGAACAGCAAAGATGTTGCTTGCGATAGTTCAAATATGTTGGCGTAAGTACAAACACACATTCATTGTTGAGGCTTATATCTCAAAAGCGTTGAGAGATACCGCAAAACCGAAAAAATTTTCGCCCTTTAGGGTCACAAAAAAACGTGTTTACTTGTAGACGCACCTGTTTTGGTCGATATTTGCTACCGCTCGACATTTAGCACTTAGGCCCATTTCGGCACCTCTAAACCTTAACGAAAAAATCTGAAATTTTAGTATGTCATCTGATGGACCCTAAAGATCATTTCCCACATGGGAAAACATGTGCCCGATTATTTTTTTCAAATAAGCCCCACCCTACTGTGGCAGGCTGCCATTCGGGAGGAAATGGATTCCTTGAAGAAGAACGGAACGTGGAAACTAACGAGGCTCCCGAAGAACCGTACTCCGATTACCAACAAGTGGGTGTTTAAGGTTAAGCGTGGTGTAGATGGAGCTCCAGACCGATACAAAGTACGATTGGTGGCTCGAGGATTCAGCCAACGATACGGGATAGACTACAGCGAAACATACTCTCCAGTCTAAAACTAGATACTTTAAGCACTGTGTTGGTTCTGGCGAACCAGGAGAAGTTGGTCGTTCATCAGATGGACGTGAAGACGGCCTTCTTAAACGGAACGTTGATGGAGGAAATATTCATGGTGCAGCCGGAGGGATTCGAGCAAGAAGAAGGTTTAGTGTGTCGTCTAGAGAAGTTCATCTACGGCTTGAAGCAGGCTACACGTGCGTGGAATGAACGGTTCCACACCTTCGTCGAAAAACGTTTGAAGTTTCAGAGAAGTGAAAATGACCAATGTCTATACACTCGAAGAATTGGATCGGAGAAGTTGATCATCGTCTTGTATGTTGATGACATTCTCATCGCAGGATCACTCAAGGCAGTCAAATTAGTGAAGTATTTCCTATCTCGGGAATTTGAAATGACCGACATCGGCGTCGTCAGATGCTTTTTGAGAATCAGGATTGACTACGATATGGAAGGTGGGGCCATGCGGATCAGTCAGCAGCAATATCATGAGGATGTTTTACGAAGATTCGAAATGCTCGAGTGTAAGCCGATCGCAACTCCTTTGGAGTACCGTCTGAAGTTACCGCAAGGAGTAGAAGAACAGAAGGTCACCAAGCCGTATCGAGAATTAGTGGGTTGTTTGACGTATACAGCAATGACGTATATGGATATCTGTAACGGTGGCAACATTTGCGACAACAAGAGCGGTAGAAGGATTCATAGTGGATTTTCCAGTTACTATCCAACCGAGGACGGAGGTAACTAGCACCGGGCGATTGTCACCAAAATGAATTCGTCCAGGAACCTTGAACAGGTCAAAGTAAATTTCGGATCCTATGATTACGTCAATAGGATTGGTGCTATCAAACGACGGATCAGCAAGCGGAATGCTAGGAGGCATATCCCAAGTCGAAGTGTCCACAGATGTAGCAGGTAGATCCATGGTCACCTTCGGTAGAACGAGAAATTCGACGTTGGTGGAGTACTCGCCAACTCGAGAATGTATTGTGGAGGAGAACTTCAACTTGGCGTGAGTAGACGCTTGGCCGATCTCCTTGATTGGTAGGTAGATCTTCTTTCATTGAGCTTTTAAGCGTTGTGAAAAACCTTCGGTGATGAAGCAACACTCGCTCCCAGAGTCTAGGAGAGCGCGAGTGACATGTTCAACCCCGTTGTCGTCGATTAAGATGATGAGCGTAGTCGCAAGCAGAACTGTCTTCTGTTTGCGGGTAGTTGAAGCACAGCTGATCGACTCGACGACCGCTACAGGCACAGATGTGGTCGGAAAATCGTGAGCAAGATTTGGTTTATCGACCTTTGGTTGCTGGAGGCTGGCAGGCTTTGAGTTTGATGAAGACGCAGAATATTTCCGACAGAGTTGAGTATGATGACGACCACGACACTTGCGGCAGTTTGTAGACGACGAGCAATCCTTTGAGAAATGACCCTTCCGCAGACAATTCTGACAGAGTTGATTGCGGCGGACTTCCTTCTCCTTTTCTTCCACAGACAGTTTCGAAAAACTCCCACACATATACAATGGTCAGAGCAGATGATGCATTTCCGAAGACTAACCGGATTCGTGACTCATGACGGAACGCTGAGCTGGCTTCTTCTGAATGGTTGACGGTTGAACTTCGATGAATTTGGTTTGGATAGATTGTAGAACCGTAACTCGTCGCTGGGAAAATGATACGGGCTCGTTGAATGTTATCGCTTGCTTAGTAGATGAGTACTCTTCCCAATCTCGTCTTGTCGCTGGATCAAGTCAAACGCTGAGCATGCGAATTAGAAGAATGTCCCAATACTCCGTTCGTTCACCCAATTGCTGTAAAACCCTTGCATTCGCCTCGAACTTTTCCACTAAACTATGTACTTCTGATGTCGATTCTCTTTTGAGTAAAGCGAAGTCAAAAAGAGCGCCTACGTACGATTGCTTCAGCCGAGCAGGGTTCTGAAAGTGTTCCAGCAGCAGGTTCCAGGCAAACGGGTAGTTGTTCGCGCATATTGGGATCGTTTGGATTAGTTGTAGGGCTGCATTTGCAAAGACAACCGTAGATAGTAGAACTTCTGTATATTTGAGAGACCAACCGATGAGTAGACCAGCGACACAAACAAATCGTGGAAATTTAACCAATTCTCCAGCTTTCCATCGAATACGAGGAGTTTAACGTCAGGCAAACACACCTGCGATGCCGACGAAGGGAATTGCGCCTCGGAATGATGTGGTGTGGGTGAGATGGTGTATTAGGAGTTTTATTTCGCGCCAGTAGAAAGCCCTTCACGTGGTAGCAGGTGGACTCGAGCGATGTCCGCTCGTTTAAATGAGCTTCAATGGCAGCTTCGTCGAGAGTCTCCAGCTCGCTCTGGGCAGTGTTGTAGTCGGTTCATAGTCTGATCAGACTTTCCAACCGCACAGGCACTTCGTTTACCTGTGTGCTTCCATCAAAGTCATCGACGAACGATTTGATGAGGTTCAGCGACGTCGCGATGCTCTTAAGTCGCAGTTTCAGCGTCCTGATGTGGCGCTCAGTTGCCATTGCGACAAATCTGTGGACAATGGACCAGCGTTGATATCAAGGAAGAAAGTAAAAGTTATTGGAATGCTAATTACCTGCTGAAGGCAATAGCTCTGCCTTGAATTTTCGGAATTCAACCATTCTGTTTGCAGCAGAAATTGTAGCAGGATTCTCCCTGGTGTTCGCTTAACATTACTAAATGTTTATTTGTATGTCATACGGTGCCTGAATGGCCTGCATCTCGGAATTCTCACCATCGCCGGAACCATCAACAATGTTTTGCGTCGTTTGGGGGATTTCAGTAACGACAGGCAGCGGAGAAAATTCTATAATACGTACAAACAAACATATATTTTGACTGATACCTTGTCTCCTTTTCAACATTCACCATTTAAATACCATACCATTCGGATCATTTGTATACAATCTGAGTTGTAGCATGCCTTTGCATAATTAAACTTCAAAGAAGCAAAGATTTGCAATTTATGCTATTTTAGCAATTCTGGATTTCAAGGGTAATAATAAACATTGAAATACTCTAGAATTCAAATAACGATAAAATTCGTTATCAGAAAATATCCGACAGGTTTAGTGATTGTTATGAAAACACAATAATCAATTGCAACATTTTCAGATGTGTAGGCGTCTCAAAAAATGTTCAAAGTTCAGGAAGTTTTATCAAACGGAAAATAACAAAAATTATCTCGCAGTTGTTATAAGGTTATATACAATTATATAGGGTACATGTCCCTTGACTCAGTCGATTATGTAGCGCACGATTACAATTTTACTATAACTCATACATTAATTTAGCTAGAAACGATATTCAACTATTTATACCTATGCTAAGACATGCTTAACAAGGCGTTTGCTGTACTGGACCATGAAAAGTCACCAACTAACATTATTGAGTCGAAAACTTTCGATGGATATGGATATCATTGAGGATTCTTGTTGGAACGAATTTCAGTAAAGTTTTTTTATTTCATCGCTCCGGGCATTTATTTATATTATCGCTCCGGGAATTTGGCTATATTCAGTATACTATACGAAATATAAAGCTACTTTATAACATCTAAATGACTTTCTCATGTGATTAATCGGCCATTCCATTTCAAAATATTGAAATTCCCAATATATTCATTTAGTTATATAGGTGTTGGTATGAATAAGCCCTTCGAAAAATATACAACCGCTCACTCTTACTTTTCCATTGAAAACTTTTATATTCTACATTTTAGTATGTGATGAATACATAAGGCCAAAGTTGGGAATATAAGGTTAAATGCGTACCTAAAATATGGTCTATGGTTTTCTTGTGAAATTATTATTCATGTTTCTATGTGAATGTCAGGTAAATTAGTGAATCCATTATGGCTCAAACGTTAAATAAATCGAAATATGAATAAATAAATAAGATCTCGCAGAAGAAAGAGAGTGAGTTTTATAAAATATCATTATTCTTTGCAATGAGTATGGGAGAAAAGGTTGGTTAATATATGATAAGTTCTTATAAATATAAAATAAACACCTGATAAAATCATCACGCATTAAAACATGTTCAGCGCATTAGTTGTATCGATATCATGTGTATGTTCATATGCAGTAAAAGCATGCTGTGCATGTCATCACCAGAATACAATTAATATTATGTTGAAATTTATTAAGACAGGGAGCTCAATGATGACATGCACTTTGTCAAGTTGATTTTACTTTAATAGATACCAATTTCCTACCTCAAATTGAAGGACGTTCTCCAGCGTCCCAACTTTTTTGCAATGGGTATGGGAGAAAAAGTTGGTTAATTAATAATAAATTTTTATAAATATAAAATAAACACCTGAGAAAATACTCACGCATTAAAATATGTTCAGCGCATTATTTGTATCGATATCATGTGAAGGTTCGTATGATGTAAAAGCACGCGGCGCATGTCATCACCAGAATACAATAAATACTATGTTGAAATTAAATAAGACAGGGAGCGATAACATAGAGAGATATTCAATTGCTATGATGACATTCACTTTGTCAAATTGATTTGAATTTAATAAATATCAATTTCCTACCTCGAGTTGAAGGACCTTCTCCAGCGTCCCAACTAGTTGTTGGCAACGCCTTACCTCTTGCTGCTTTCAATTTCGCCCGATAACTACAAACTCGCTCGGCATCGGTGCATGGTCGTTTCGGAGGATTTCCCGTATGTTCGCTCTTCAAGCGCTTCCTGAATCTGCGTAAGCGTTCTGGATCAAATCGGTTAGGCATTCTCACTATCACTTTGTTTCTCAAAACGTTTTTATTCCTAGAGGTAGGACTCTATCCAACGCGAATCGTTAACACAACAGAACAACTGCTTATAACACACTACTAATTGGAATTTACAGAGAATGTTGATTCGGAATATCACGTTCGACATCGAAAATGGTGTCCGTGATAGGGAATTTGTGTGGTTTAAGGTATGCGACGAAGGGAAAACAAGTTTTGCTAATACCACTGGCTGCCAATCGACAATTTGAAACGAAAATCCCAATCAAACAAACTCTCAAGCTGAGAATATTAAATTGAAAATAGCAAAGATGGATTTGTATCTGGTAGGATTTTTCGGTGAAAATAAATCAAAACAACCGGCAGGCTTTGATTTATTTTCACTTATTTTATGGATCCGCTGCATAGTACACTGTTGCCTAGTAACGATTTGGCAAAATCCAATATGACTGTCAATCGACCGAAATGTAAGATAAACTCTTATTCAAATAACTATCTTAAATTAGAAACTGAATTGATTTATTGATTCATCGCGGGTTGTGCCAACCAACTAGGAAAATTTTTTTCAACGACGGAGAATTGTCCTGCTCGCTTTCCATGGAGGCTCTCCCGCAAACAGTAGCGTTTTTGCAGTCGTGACGAACAAATCGGCACTAGATTAAATGACGCACAAACCACACGAAATATTAATTTAATTCTTATACAAACAACTCTCTGAACTGGATTGGTTGTCCTCAAAAGAACAGATTATTTATAAGTGGGTTGCGCCAAACAGTTGGTTAAAATTTTCCCGACTGCTCGCCCTCCATGGAGGCGGTTTTGCAGTTGCGGCGAACGAATCAGTACCATGATATTAGGCGCACAAACCGAACGAAATAAAAGTTTAATTCTTGTATAGACAACTCTTTTAATAAAATTGGTTGTCCTCAAAAGGACAGATTATCAATTTATGGATTGCGCCAACCAGCTGGGTAAATTTTCTACTGACGGCTTGCCCTCCATCGAGCACCGAACTAAATTTAAAAGGACAGATTATTTCCACCTACTGCTGCTCGCCCCCAAGTAAGCTTTCCCCCAAACAGCAGCGTTTTCGAAGTCGCGGCGAAACAATTGCCACGATGAGGTAAGATGGCGGCTTGCACAAACCGACGCGATTGTGTGCCCCCATATCCGCCATTTTACCTCATCGCGACGATCGCTGTTTGGGAGAGCCTTGGTTCATATCACCACCATCTGCTACGCGACCACCAGCTGCCTCTGCGACCAGCTCCGCTGTCGGACGAATGAAGCAGCTGCCTGCGACCAGCGACCAGCGACCAGCGACCAGCGACCAGCTCCGCACAGCTTCAATGCTGCCAAACGACTGAGGCAAAGTGTTCGTTTTATACCGGTCTCAGCTGCTTGCGAGACGTACATGGAGAGACGAATGACATGATTGGTTAAAGTCTCTCTCTGATACAAAGAAGAAGCAGATGATGCAAGACGTTCCGTTCGATTTGAAATCTGTGATAGGAAATTTGGTAAATTTACTCTGCAAAATGACATTATAAGACATCACCTTATATTTGCGTTATTTTCAATAGTTTACTATTGATTGAGAATAATGTTTGACAATTGAACTGGAGCGCGGTAAAATTTCCGACCGATTGAAAAAGAAATCATGGAAATTTATCGTGGATTTTTTGAGTTATTCGCGTACAAAACGTACGGTTTTTCGTGACGGTCGCCATATTTTAGATTTTAATTTGACACCCTACCCTTGCCTTAAGACGTAGTCTACGTCAAAAATCATTATTTTCCGAACAAATTTGAACCAATTACTATTAATGGTTTAGTTTCACAATTGTTGAAAATCCAAGCATATGGAGTGAATTGTAGATCTATTGTAATGACAATATTCTCTTTTCCTTTATCTGATTCATGAACAATAAGATTCGTTGTCGGAAATAGGTTTCAATGGTATTTTATATAATTGTATTGTAATTGTATGGTTATTTTTATCCGGGTACCAATCTAAATATCCCTCTTGGGCGTTTAAAGCTTTCGATCAACGAAGGGTTTTGTGATGTTTCCGCTGAAGAACAGGTGGCGCGTCGTGTACTTTCGTGGTCACGAACATGGCTGTTTTATCGATGTTATGTAGAATATCTAGTTTTATGCATGGTTTTATCAAATGAGTCTAGAAAACTTCTTCAAGTGCACCTTAAAATTGAATTTGTTACTTGGGATTACATCCCGTTACCCTACGATATTTTTCTTGGCTCAGTCAGTACTAGCACATCGGTCCCAAGCTCAATAATGCGCCCTTAATAATGAACTCACATGAACACACTCTCAAATATTCTGTCAAAATCACACAGCAAATCAAAACAAAGGCGCAAATATGTACAGCAAGGTTCTGGCTTCAAGGTGTACTTCGGACCAAGGGGTTCTACAACAGTGATTCAATTTCAAATCGCTAGTTGCATATTGATTGTTGGTTGTACCATGACTAAGAGGCAGCGTATTCGTGGTTTGCTCCACGCGCATATGTCGCATAAAGACATTTCAATCGGCTTGGGAGTGTCTCAGAGGACCGTGAAAAGGGATTTAGATAGAGAAAAAAAAGGGACAACTATCCGCGAAGGTGGCCACAGGTCGTTTGAGGTTTTCAGCTCGGATTCTGAGGGTTACCGCTGCCGTAAAATTCTGGCAAATCCAGCGCGTTGAGTGAGGAAAATTTCGAAGGAAAACGGGATCTGCGCCTTTACGGCACGTGAGATCGTAAAGAACGATTGCGGGTTGAAATCGGTGGAAGATAGATCACCTGAATCATCATCATTCTTCAAGTCGCAACCATTGTGGTGCGCCGAACATCGTTTGTACAAAACCGATAGAGCCTTTGGCTCGAGACCCTTTTTGCGGCTGAAATTTCGGAGAGCTGGTATGAATGCTTCATCAAAACATTTTCGGAACAATACACGGGTCATTCATGCCTTTCTGGAGGAATAGTAACCTAACAGGAAACTGGCAACTCTGTTTGCTCCGCGCGGAGCACTTAAGTTTAAGGTAACTGTCAAGATTTGCAGAATGCATAAAAGTACACAGATAAAAAGAAACATTGAATTTTATGCGTTTTCTAATGCACATAATGGGAATGCTAAATTAGGCAGAAATAAATGGAATATTTCATGTAAATTGAGGTCAGATAACGCCTGCTTCTAGCATGTTGTATGGCAGGTTACAAACATTGTTGCATGGTGCATGGAAGATTGCATACAACTTCGTTGTTTACGCCTCCTTTGGGTTGAAATTAAACGAGAGGAAATTTTACGCGCTTGTTAAAATTAATTATTTTTTTCTGTGTACTGGTAGCGTTAATGTGTTTGAATTGGTGGCTTCCGATGGCGAAAAAGGAACGCGCCCAAGTAACCACAAGTATTATATTATTGCATTTATACAACTCAAAATCAACATCGGTAATGCGGGATCGCATCAATTCAACAGTTGTCAAGTATTGAAGCGAGAATGCTTATGAATGTAGTGATGCATTACCCATGCAATAATGCTACTTTAGCAATGTTTTATGGCATTACAAAAGATATAGCATTAGTTCGATTATAGTGGGGCCCTTTTAAGCTTTATTCCAAGTTCAATGATGCACTAGACGTAATACATATGCCCTATATATACATGCTATTACAGCCTCGTGGTTACTTGGGCGGTGTTCATTTCAGAAGGCGACAAAGTAAACACGGAAGTGGATCAAAAAGCAGTACGATCCAAAGTCAAATGTTGTATTTCAACAAGATGATGCTCTGTGCCTCACATCGAACCGCACTCAGGAGTGATTGCAGCGACATCTGCCGTGATGGGAGAAATATATGTTGCCCCGATCTTAATCATTAAGGCCAAGGCCAGTTCTAAACGCCACACGAGTCTAGCAAACCGCAGACAAGCATTGACCCGTACCTGGAGAGATATGAATGCAGGTGACATTATTAGGACCTGCCGTGCGTTCCGGAAGGGTATGGAGGCCGTATCTGCAGCAAGGAAAAACTCGATCGATGATTAACATAGTTTAAAACTTTTAAAAACTTCCCCCCTTTGAATA
Organism: Aedes japonicus; assembly: GCA_034211315.2. Lineage (NCBI taxonomy): Eukaryota > Metazoa > Arthropoda > Insecta > Diptera > Culicidae > Aedes > Aedes japonicus. The sequence continues at coordinate 167,288 of JASCZW010001735.1, forward strand.
AAAAAAAAATCGAAACCGTTTTTTTTTAGAAAAGTTTTAATTTTGACATTGTTGAATGGTGGAAACATTATCACGCATATGATAGATAAAGAAATGCTTGGATTTAATTATACAGCATGCTCTTCTTCGGACATTGAAAACCATTTGAAAAAATTACAATTTTTATCCGCTTGCCTAAAGCTATGAAAAAACTACTAAATTAAGGAGATGTTGAATCATTACAATTTAAGCAATGGCGTCAAGCTGATCGTTGTATTTTGAATCTTCACCGTGTCCAATATATTCTTATGATGATGATGATGATGATGATGAGATACTACCATCTATTGTAGCAAGGTAACTTTCCATAGCAGTGGAATAATCTGAAAAACGATTTGATCAGGATTCTACTGTTGTTTGTGATCTTCAAGCTCCTGTATGAAGGGCCAAAAACGTTTGGGCGGGCCCGTAAGCAGAGACACTTACGCGAAACCCGCGAATAAAGGGAAGAGAATCTCCTTCCAAAAGCAAGTTCACACATACAGCATTGGAGTCGAGCCCTCGATTGACAGAATAAACCCAATAGATGGGGTCGAAGAGCCCGCCCTCGTTCCACGAAATGTTAACAATAGGGAGGAGGCAGTCCCATGCTCCCTATCCAAATCGTTTCACTTGGGTGCCCTGATGGTCCCTCCCTTTTCCCGTTATATATTATGTCGATATGATGATATTCAGTATATTTTGTAATGGTCATTTGATTGCTTACCTTGTGTTAGAAAATTTGTCTGAAAGTAAAATTGGTTAGGGTTTATACTGTTCTTTATTGCTCTGTGTTGTCTCGATGTTACTGCATTTGAAGAGTTGACTTTAGGATGACGATATGATATTGCTCGTGGTCATAGTATAGGGAAGAGAATAGAAAGGAAAATGGATTAGTGATTGGTAACACGCTATGCGCATGTGAGATTTTCATGGTGATATTCTCACAACGGCCGTTCAGAATGGTTCGACGAATGCATATGAGAGATCATTCCCGTAGAGTTTTCGCTCGCTTACTCAATTCCATAATGTTTGGTTATAGAATACAAGAAACGTTTTACAACGTGCTTCATTTGGGAATAACAAGGCAATGATCCCCCATCTCATCTTCAAGTGATCATTACAAGCTGTCCATTTGGTTCAGGCACTTTTGAACGTTGATGGGGCAGCCGATTCACACATGAAATCTGCCGCGACCGACTCGACAGAACGCGCCCATACCCCTTTCTGAACCGAAGGGCAGGGACGTGTCCAATATATTCTTATACACTTTTACCTTGCATTGGTGGCGTGCAAGTACTCAACATGCTTAAGGTATGTGTTGGTGTAGTTTTGCACTATGTTTGTACAAACGCTTTTAGGTTATGTCCGATTGTTTTCATTCGGTGTCGTCAATGCACAATATACTGCAAAATGACCTTGTTGATGGTTTGAAGAGGAATTTGCAGGCGAGACAAATTACCACTGATTTTCATCGAAAAAGGCGTTAAAGTGAATGCCGTATATTATAAAACGGAAGTTTTGGAGAAAGTTGTCAAGTCATATGTACAAGAGGTGTTTGGAGATGATCATTATGTTTTCAACAGGACGGAGCGCCATCGCATACTGCAAATCTCGTTCAGGGCTGGTGCCGAGAAAATTGGACCGACTTTTTGGACAAGAATGAATGCCCTCCCAGTTCACCAGATCTGAATCACTTGGATTATTTCGTATGGTCATACATGCTGGTAAATGACCACAGAGCGTCTGATATAAACCAATTCAAAACCGTTATCAAGCGAATTTGGGACGAAATGCCAATGGAAGTCGTGGGTGCCGCCTGTGATGGTTTCGAAAAACGTCTGGAGCTGGCCAAGAAGGTTAAAGGCGGTGTTATTCCAAAACATATGCTGTAGTTGATCAGTATTATATTTCAATATAATGGGTAAAGTAATCAATAAAATCTGGACTATCAATTTGAAATAAATAGAGTTTTATTTTGTATGAGAATATATTGGACACGGTGTAGTTGAAGTACACGGAGAAAAACATATATACTTCAAAGCATAAATTCTATGTTTAAACCATATTCGATCTATCCAGTCATTGGAATGAATAAACAAAGTTTATACATTGATAATAATACATCAAATATATTCATTTCTATGCATTTAACAAATTTATGCATTGTAATGCATATTTTAAATATATACATTGCGATGCATATTTGTATAAATATATGCATTCCAATGCATAAATCAAATATATGCATTGCAATGCATATTTATATAAATATATGCCGTCCAATTCATAAATTAAAAAATTCATTATAAAATATCATCCTGACACGATTGTCCAGGAATGCTAAAGCTAATAAATAATAATAATAAAATAAAATCGAAAAATTTCCACTCCACCCAAAGTTGTGGACTACCCACACTTGTTGATGCACTTCGGATGTACAAAAAGGATTTCTTCCCCAACAATCTGCATCTCACTGAACTGTGATGTGCGAGCTTCAAAGCCTCACCGAACTGCAGCGTTTTTTTGCCGCCACCGCAGCGAAATCGCGACGAACAAATCGCCGCAGTGAGATTACATGGCGGCTTATGGGAGCGCACAAACCAACGCGATTGAAAAACGCATCGCGTCGGTTTGTGGCTCCTACACGCAAAAAAAACCGCAGTAAAAACTACCATTTCGAGGGTTAAATTGAGCGCAAACATCAACAATTTTCAGCTGACTATAAATGCATTTGATTTTACCATGCCTGCGATTAGATCAAGCATGGAGCGGTTGATATCAATATGAGGTCTGTCAAATATACTACAAACGTTGAAGGTTTTACCATAAACATAGTAAATTTGACTGAAATTTCATGGTAGTTTTAAACATAGGCGTAGTCGGTTAAAATGGTAGTTTCTACTACAAGATTTTTTCCCATGTGTAAGCAGCCATGTAATCTCACTGCGGCGATTTGTTCGTCGCGATTTCGCTGCGGCGGCGAAAAAACGCTGCAGTTGGGTGAAGCCTTCAAACAACGAATGCAAACAGAGGCAGAGTGGTGAATTGAATGCCTAGTGCACGCGCTTTCAGGATACAAAAGAAAATGATATAGAATTTGTTTTTGAACCTAGGTTGGAATAAGTTCCAACCTGCGATACCCGAACTTATTGTCAGTGCAAACTTCAATCCGATACGAGTTACAAATTAAACCATACACACTAAAGTTTAAAATACAACAAGCCGACCCAATTTTGCTACCCGATCCAGTTTGGAACTGGATAAAAAACTAATTCGCTATTAAATTTGCACAAGTCTGGGTCAACAATAGAAAAGGGCCCATCAACATTTGTAAACAAACACTTCTGAGCCTATTTCCTCGCAAAGCGTAGGCCACCCACGCAAACCAATACCATCATCATGTAGGGGAAAGTTTCATTCTACTGTTAGTAGAGTATGCTAGCCAGCACTGTTGTGTTTCGATCTGTACTAAAGAATCCCTCGAAAGTTTTATAATGGCGCTGTAATGAATGAAAAAGAGCGAGCCCGGAGAGAATATCTCAATTGTAGATTCGCTTAATGAAAAAAAAACCCCTAGAACTGTCAAATCCACCAACACAAAGAGCAAGCCGTCTTCGTTTGGTAGAAAAAAAAAAAAGAGTCGGGTTTATCTATCAAAGTCGCAATTTTCTTTTCATCCGTCCGGGAAAACATTTTAGCTGCTCGCGGATGTTGTTATACGTTTTCTGAGTGAAACGATTTGTCGAGGATAGTAAGGTGAGACTAGGTGGTATATTTTCTATGGAGATTGCATTCGTTTTAGTTTGCAAATTTTTAGTCAAATACTAGTACGTTCTGAAGTAATACTCCTTCCACCGATAGCACCAGCTCGTAGGATTAATAAGTTACATGAAGAAACATAACACCTCAACGAACAATAGAAATAGTCTACTTTCTTCCAATTACAAATTTCTCACCAACAGTGAATCGGATCCGAACTACGAGTCCATCCGAACAAACCCCGTCGACAACCGGACTATCATCCAATGGTTCGCTCTCGAAGTCTGACTCCTAGTTAACGCCAGGTGAGCATGAGGAAACTCTTGTAGTACCGGCCGTCATTCTCATCGGCCATCCAGCGTCTTCAATGTGTGGTTGCTCTCATCGTGTGTGCGTTCGTTGACAGTGAGCCAATCAAGCCATTGATAAGCCTATATCAATAGCAGTGATTGACAGTAGACAGGATGTCCTGGGCCCAAATTGATTTGGGCCCGCCGTCAGCTGTCAAATAGAAGTCTAATAACTTGTGTTGGTTGTTTGTTTTGATGTAAAACACCACAGAAAGCGATCCTTTCTAGTTTGTATGACGTGCACAATGAAAACGAGCAACAACAGACAGAACGTAAACGAGCTACAACAAACACAACTTATAATGTTGACATTATTTTGACAACTAAGATTGCTGAGATGTTGTCTACGTGAAAAAGTGGTCCTTGTCATAGGCCTGGAGCCAATACATGCAGAGCGTCGTTAATTGCCACAGGACTGAAGCGGCTGTCATCTACGAACAACAATCGTAAAGCCGAAAACTTGGTGCTGCGTGTGGTGCTGATTTGACAGCTCGATTTTCTTGAAGGCTTTATGTAGCAAACACAATATTCGCGGCAGAAGTTATCGTGTTTTGTCGTTAATTTGATTCGAGAAAAAAGTGTTATTAGAGTGGTTAATAAAACGACAATATTTTTTCATTGTTTACCAGCCAGGAATTATAATGGTTTACCTTAATTACTGTTACTGGTAGTTTGGTAGAAGAAATATGGTAAAGAAATATAATCCATTGTGAGCTTGTGAGCCAAGCTTAAAATATTCAAATCGTCACCAACAGTGGCTGGCTTCAGGAACTATCGCTCTCTTCAGTCCTCTGTTAATTCCGTCTTCGGTAAGCAATCCGAAAGCCTTGTGCTGGTAATAGCCCAGCACAATCACAGCGTCGTCGTCAGCAGTGAGTCGCTGGCGTAATTGTGTGCACGTGTGTGTGGCGACAGTGAGCCATCATAGCGTCAGTGTCATCGTCATAGTAGTCGGCATTTGCTGACTGAATCTCTGTCTTTGTGTGCGTGGGCAAGCGGTGATTCGCAGTGAGCAGAATTACTACAAGTTAGAATTCGTCGTCATCCATGTTAGCAGTGTGCCAACAATAACAGACGGGTTTTATGTATTTTTATTTCAATATTTGACATATTGTGTCTGCGGTTGAACGCCTACTATTCAGAAACTTGATATATCTCTTGATCGCACGACGACTTATGTATAACGTAAACACCAAGAGTCAAAACTATTTTTGATCAACTGAGTTACCAACGCTTTTCTGCAGAAAATATACTAATCATAGTCATAATATCTCATAATTTGAACTTGGACGTAAATACAACGTTCAGTAAAGCGTATTTTTATTAGAGAATATGAGTTTAAGAAATATTGCAACATACCTGTTTCCGACATCAATTCGGTTTCTCGAGTTTTCCCCTTTGTTCAACGGTGAACATTGCAAAATCAAAGCAACAAGTAATGTATAACGCATCATGTCTGTAAGAAAATAAAAAATACTAATATTTGAAACATAAAAAAAGAACAATAGTGACAGCACACACAACCAAAATGTTATGTAAATGTCTGTCCCCTGAGACCGACACATGCGAGCGTCCTTTAGTACATAAGAATAAGTTGAAAGAGATGTGAAAATAAATTCAATCAAACACATCTTTCGTCGAATTGCATATGTGTCAGTTTCAGGAGACAACATTTTACACGAAATCTTTGTTAACGTTCCCCGACTTTCTACAAACATGAATTACGTCTCGTGTTAAATTCATAATTTCTCATTCATTGCCCAGTGAACAAGCGAACGGTTCAGTTCGTTCGGTCCGCTTTCCGTTGCTTTGGAAGCTTTTTACGAGTTATTTACAGTTTTCAGTATTAGTTTTTGTCGATCGCCAGTGAAATCGTCGCGAGTGAAATCAATCTTGGTTTGCTGAAGAAGAGGACATTGTGTGATAAGTGGTGCAACAACGTCATTGATTGCAATTAGAAATATTGCCTACGATCGAGAAGCCATATTGTGCCGCATCTATACGGCACGCATACCAGCAGCCCATCGTGTGAAGCGTGCATTCTTCCATCCACCAACTACCGCCGACCAGCAACATCATCGTCATCGTTTAGCTCCACGCTTAGACGGTACACGCGGTCACTCATCGTCGCTCGGCAGCAGCAGCACACATTCGTCGCCCAGCTGCAGTAGATCCGTGATACATATAAGAGAAGTTTTTTAGTAGTATATAAGATAAGCGATTTTCATCGTAGTGTGTGTGTGAGTGTGGAGAGTGATTGATAGTGTGTGTGAGAGTGTATTTAGTTTTAGTTTTTTGTTTAGGTTTAGTTTGTTTATCTGTGATTGATTGTAGATAATTACGTTAGTGGTTGAGCGTGATAAGCTCCCACAAGCGAGCCATGGATGATTTATCGCAAGATGAATCATCTATGGCACGAAATGATGAGGTAGCTCATAGAGTTACCAGATCACGTGCTTATCCAGATAGTTCAACTGGTCCATGGGTTGTTTATTTTCAGCCCAAATTGAAACCTCTAAATGTTTGTCAGATTTCTGATGATCTGACGAAGCGATTCTCGGCCGTGACCGAGATAATTAAAGTCAGACCCAATAAACTTCGGGTCGTTGTGTCCAATCTCAAGCAAGCTAATGAGATTGCTGTCTCCCAGCTCTTTACTCTAGAATATAGAGTGTATATCCCAGCTCGGGGTATTGAAATTGAAGGTGTGGTCTCCGAAACGAGTCTGACCCCTGAGATCCTGCTGAAGCGGGGGGTTGGTAAATTTAAGAATCCTCTGCTTCCCCCAGTTAAGATACTGGATGTGCGCCAACTAGGCTCAGTATCGACCAACAAGGGCGAAAAAAAGTTTACACCATCAGACTCGTTTCGCGTAACCTTCTCTGGCTCAGCCCTCCCTCAATACGTCGAGTTGGGAAAACTTCGGCTACCTGTGCGATTGTTTGTACCTCGGGTCATGATCTGCCAGAAATGCCAGCAGATGGGACATACGACCTCCCATTGCGGCAATAAAGCGCGCTGCTCCAACTGCGGGGAGAAGCATGAGGATGGCGCGTGCGCAGACAGCACACCTAAATGCGCTTTTTGTAAAGGAACTCCTCCTCATGCTCTCTCATCGTGCCCGGCGTACAAACAACGCGGGGAAAAATTAGAACGCTCGCTGAAACAGCGTTCAAGGCAATCTTTGCTGAAATGGTGAAAAAGCCTCACCATCACCCGATGCCAATACAAATCCCTTTGCTCCTCTGTCAGATGACGAGTCTGACTTTGATTCGGCTGAAGAGGGAACATCGTTCACCTTTCCGGAAGGTGCTTCAAGGAAGCGAAGACGCGTCCGCCCACGGAAAGTTGCTGAAAAGAAGCCCGAGACCAGCTTGCCCAATTCAAGGAGAGGTGGAAAAAAGGAAAATCCTAATCCACCTGGTTTTCGTAGTACTAACTACACCCAGGACTTTCCATCTCTCCCGGGGACATCCAAAACCCCTGAAGTCCCAATTTTAGGAACAAAAGCCCCCTCCTCTAGTGGGCTGTTCTCATTTGATGACATTGCCGAAGGTATCTTTAAGTACCTCGAAATTTCTGACCCTCTCAAAAGCATTGTTATGGCAATGCTTCCCACTGTGAAAACTTTTTTGCAGAAATTAACATTAAAGTGGCCCATTCTTGCAGCTATCATTTCCTTCGATGGATTATTTTCCAAATGAGGTCGGGGATTTGATCACTGTTCTACAGTGGAATTGTCGAAGTTTGATTCCTAAATTGGAATCTTTTAAATTTTTAGCTCACACTACCGGTTGTGATGCATTCGCTCTTTGTGAAACATGGCTCTCTTCCGAAATCAGTCTTCCGATTCATGATTTCAATATTATTCGTCTTGATCGTAAGGATTCGCGTGGAGGGGGAGTACTTTTGGGGATCAAAAAGTGCTACTCCTTCTATAGAGTGACTTTTCCTCCTATTCCAGGTATTGAAGTTGTCGCATGTCAGGCTGTTATTAAAAATAAAAGCCTTTGCATTGCTTCCGTTTATATTCCTCCAAGAGCACCAATTAACCGAAAACAACTTTCAGATATTTGTTCGGTTCTTCCTGCTCCTAGGTTGGTCATGGGAGATTTTAACTCTCACGGTACAGGCTGGGGAGAACTGTACGATGACAACCGGTCTTCCCTAATATATGACCTCTGTGACAACTTCAATATGACAGTACTTAACAATGGAGAAGTAACACGTTTGGCTGGTACATCCTCAGTTGGCAGTAGATTAGACCTCACACTTTGTTCGAATTCATTATCGTTGGATTGCACATGGAATGTGATTCAAGATCCCCACGGTAGTGATCACTTGCCCATAAAAATTTCGGTTGCCACCGGGTTCAATCCGTCGAAATCTGTTAACGTCACGTATGATCTTACCCGTCACATCGATTGGACAAAGTTTAGGACAGCAGTAGATGAAGCCGTAACGACGGTAGAAAGGCTTTCACCGCTGGAGGAGTATAACTTCCTCTCCAACCTGATCTTAGACAGCGCGCTTCAAGCTCAAACTCGACCAGTTCCAGGAACGTCATCTCGCAGGAAACCTCCTTCTCCATGGTGGGATCAGCAATGCACCGAGGTTTACCGTAAAAAGTCCGACGCGTTTAAAGTTTTCCGTAGACGTGGAACACCTGAGCACTTCGAAGTATACACAGCTCTCGAACGCGAACTTAAGAGCCTCATCAAGGCCAAGAAACGCGGTTACTGGCGAACATTCGTGAACGGGCTATCGCGCGAAACGTCGATGAGTACTCTTTGGAACACGGCGCGAAAGTTGCGTAACCAAACTACGAACAACGAGAGCGAAGAGTACTCGGACCAATGGATCCTCAAATTCGCGCGAAAAGTTTGTCCAGATTCTGTGCCGGCACGGATGATTCCTCGCGAAAACACGTATTCGATAGATGAGATTAGCCAACCCTTTTCAATGGTAGAGTTCTCTCTCGCACTCCTTTCGTGTGGCAATACGGCTCCAGGCGCTGATAGGATCAAGTTCAACTTGCTCAAGAACCTCCCAGACGTCGCGAAGAGGCGCATGTTGAACTTGTTTAATCAGTTTCTAGAACTCAACATTGTACCGGATGATTGGAGACGGGTGAGAGTTATTGCCATTCAAAAACCTGGTAAGCCCGCGTCCGACCACAACTCCTATCGACCCATCGCGATGTTATCCTGTATTCGAAAGTTGTTGGAGAAAATGATCCTTTTCCGTCTGGACAAATGGGTTGAGACGAACAACCTGCTTTCAGATACTCAATATGGTTTCCGTAGGGGTAAGGGAACGAACGACTGTCTCGCGTTGCTTTCCACAGATATTCAGTTAGCTTTTGCTAAAAAAGAGCAAATGGCTTCTGTATTCTTGGACATAAAGGGGCTTTTGATTCAGTATCTGTTGAAGTTCTCTCAGATAAACTCCACGCTTGTGGCTTTTCACCATTAATGAATAATTTTTGTACAATTTGCTGTCAGAGAAACATATGAGCTTTTCTCATGGAACCTCTACAGCTTCACGATTTAGCTACATGGGTCTCCCCAGGGATCATGTTTAAGCCCCCTTTTGTATAATTTTTATGTCAAAGACATTGACGGTTGTCTAGGTGACAACTGTACGTTGAGACAACTTGCAGATGACGGCGTAGTGTCTGTCACGGGACCCAATGGGGTCGATCTGCAAGGACCCTTACAGGATACCTTGGACAATTTGTCTACTTGGGCTCTAGAGCTAGGTATCGAATTCTCTACGGAGAAAACTGAGTTGGTAGTTTTTTCTAGGAAGCATAACCCAGCACAACCGAAGCTTCAAATTTGGGGTAAGCCGATAGCTCATTCTATGTCATTTAAATATCTTGGGGTCTGGTTCGATTCAAAGTGCACCTGGAGATCCCATATTGAGTATGTGAAGCGAAAGTGCCAGCCAAGGATCAATTTTCTCTGCACAATTACCGGAACCTGGTGGGGAGCGCATCCGCAAGATCTTCTAACGTTGTACCGGACAACGATTTTGTCGATTATGGAATACGGTAGTTTTTGTTTTCAGTCAGCGGCTCGGTCGCACTTCATTAAACTGGAACGTATTCAGTATCGGTGTCTTCGTATCGCGTTAGGTTGCATGCACTCGACTCACACCATGAGTCTTGAAGTGCTGGCTGGCATGTTGCCACTCTCGGATCGGTTTACAGAATTATCTCTCCGGCTCCTCACCAGGTGTGAAGTTATGAACCCCAGGTGATCGAAAATTTTGAGAAGCTCCTTGAGTTGAACCCTCAAACCCGCTTCATGACCTTGTACCATTTGTACATAACACAGGATGTCAGCCCTTCGCCGAACATTTCCAATCGTGTTTGCTTCTCCGATTTCGACAATTCGGTTCATTTTGATTTATCCATGAAGCAGGAGCTTCGTGGAATCCCAGAGCATCATCGTCCTATGATTGCTCCGGTGATATTGCTGCAAAGTTTGGCCAAGTTGATTCCACTAAATCGTTCTTCACTGACGGATCTTTGATAGAGGAGTCAGCAGGCTTTGGTATATTTAATGAAATTTATGGCGCCAACCGTAAACTTCAAGCTCCTTGTTCCGTATATGTCGCTGAATTAGCGGCAATACATTTTACGCTAGAAATTGTTGCCTCATTACCACCGGATCAGTACTTCATTTTCACGGATAGTCTCAGTTCTATAGAGGCTATTCGCTCCTCGAGGCCGGTAAAGCACTCCTCGTATTTTCTCATGAAAATACAGGAGCTTCTAAGTGCTTTATCTTCGCGTTATTTTATCATCACCTTTGTATGGGTCCCATCTCATTGTTCAATTCCGGGCAATGAGAAAGCGGACTCGCTTGCAAAGGTGGGCGCTATGGAAGGCGATATTTGTGATCGACAAATCGCCTTCAACGAATTTTTTCCTATTTTTCGTCAACAGTCACTCGTCAGCTGGCAGTATAGATGGAGTAAAGGAGATTTGGGGCGATGGCAACATTCTATCATCCCAAAGGTGTCGAAGAAATCTTGGTTTAGCGGGATGGATGTAGGTCGAGACTTCATTCGTGTCATGTCTCGCCTCATGTCCAATCATTATTCTTTGAACGCTCATTTATACCGGGTTGGGCTGAGTGACAGCAATCTCTGTGAGTGTGGACAAGGCTATCAGGACGCAGATCACGTTATTTGGTCTTGTTCTGAGCATCGTGAGGTCAGATCGGGGCTTTATGATTCCCTTCGGGTTCGAGGTAGACAACCCAATGTGCCAATTCGAGATATTTTGGCTGTACGTGATTTGGAGTACATGAAACTCATTTATGTGTTTTTGACTAACATTAGCATTAGATTGTAGTTAGTTTAACATGTATGTTTAGTATAAGTTTTTTTTTTCTGTGTTCGTGTGTTTTTTTTTTCTCTTTCAAAAATGTTCGAATAAAAAGAAAACCAAAAGTTGTGTAGTTATAAGTGTTTCAATAATTTAGAATTTAAATTTAATGTGTTATGTAAACCATACTTTAAATTCCCACCCTCTTTCCCATCCGTAATTTGTAATTCCTATTAACCTCGAGACGGCCGCGAGTAATCGGCTCTATCCTCCTAATTTTAGTTTTAAGATAAATGATGTATAAAAGTATGAAAATTTGGCTCTGTAAAGTTTATTCGATTGAGCCTGTATAAATAAATGATTATTAAAAAAAAAAAAAAAATCATAATTTCTAATTGTTAAGTTAAAAGAGGAGCTCATTATAAGTGCTCCTAGAAGGTCGCTTCTAACAAATTCAATAAAATACTGCCGCACTTCTATGTGACTTCTCACTTTTCATATTTAAGTAAGAAGCTTCTGACTTTATATATAATATAATTTATGACACAATACATCTATATATACCGCATTGGCAATCAGGACCAATAACTTGTTTTTCTTCATAATAGAGATTTTCAGCCTTTGGCTGGACAAATAACTTAATTAGTTCAACGTGTATTATTAACAGTGCAATACCGTTTTTGTTTTGAACGAAATTTCAAATCAGTTCGTGATCGTGATACACGAACTAGTAGTCAATGTGAACTTCAACCAGATAAAGGTAACAAATAAAAAAACACTGACGTAAAACAGACAATATGCCGACATCTTGATATCCCATCCAGGTTGAGACTAAATCGAAAACAAAAACAGTATAAGTTGCACTAACAGATGTGCAGTCATTGCGAAAATTGAGTCGGAAAAACTAGAGAAAAACCAACAGCCACGCAAAATATCTTCCTTACCTACCTTGGAAATCCGGATCTCTTTCATCGTGCCATCTCGTGTTTTGTATCGATATAGCGAACGTTTGATCATTGACCGAAAGGTAAAGTGGCCAATACTTGCCTCCGTATAGTGCCAAGGGCCATAGGCGGGATGTTCAAGCCTTCGTATAATGTATTATGTATGATATGTATTACCACCACAGGACTGAAGCGGCTGTCATCCACGAACAAAAACCGTGAAGCCGAAAATTTGGTGCTGCGTGTGGTGCCTATTTGACAGCTCGGTTTTCTTGAAGGCAATATTTTTAGATTCGAGAAAAAAATCTTCCGCCGCGTACTTAGTGGAGTGGTTATCACAAGGATTGTATTTTTTTCATTATTTATTAGCCAGGTACTATAATTTTTCATCTAAATTACTGATACTAGTAGTTTGGTAGAAGAAATCAGCGCCAACATTAGATTAGGGCGAATCTGTTTTTGTAAACAATGGCTTCCGAAGTCATTTTCTCTTGAACAAAAGGTTATCAATACAATTTAAGCAAACTTTAAGCGAGAGGAGCTTTATCTCTATCCGATGATATATTCAGTTTGAAGGAATTGTATTCAACTTCCGAAAAATTTGCAGACAAAGTGTTTGTTTACAAAAGCAGATTCGTCCTAATCAAATGTTGGCGCTGAAATATTGTAAAGAAATATAATCCATTGTGAACCGAGCTTGAAATGTGCAAATTGTCAGTAGCGCCACACCCAAAGTTGCAGGCTGCAAGGCAACTATCGCTCTCTTCACTCCTCTGACTAGCACGGAAACTAAGTCCGACAGCAATAGGCTCTCCTCTCTGTTAGACTTGATCAAGCTTTACAAACCAATGATAAAGCGGGTAGTTCAAGAAAATCTTCAGTCCACGCTTCGAATAACCGCAAAGACACACGTTTTGCACGTATTCAGAAGGCGCCAATTCACAAAGAACGGCAGAACAATGTTCGCATTTCACATGCCTGGAAGCTCTACAGCCAAATGTTGACGCAACCGCATTGTCTCAATATGGAGCACGAGGCGTATGTAATAGCAGACTTCAAGCAGCTTCCGGGGATCGAGTTTTTCTTTGCTCATCATAAATTTATTGTTCCAGAGGACGATGAGAAAACAGAAGATCCAAAAGTTTTCCAAAAAAATTCATGATTTGACAAGTATTTGTTTCGTGTCGAAAGCGGAGTATCTGATTTGGGACAACCGGGACGGCCATGAGCAGGTATACCTAAATAAATGTTTCCAAAAGCGTCTAATTACATTTCTAAGGTCACAGTGATCCTACGCTTTTCTGGAGTGGTACACTGCAAAAATGATTAATTTTGTGCCGAGCATCTCACATCAACTAAGGCACCGAAACTCTATCCATTTGAGAAATACTGAGCCACCATGGAGCAGGCAGTTTGGAAACATCTTAAGGAAATGAAATCAGAGGAATACCTATATGAAGAAAAAAAAAAGGATTTCCACACATAGAAAGTTGATTCAAATGTTGTACAAAATCTTATAAGTAATTTTAAGAGAAGGGTGAGTGCATTTGAATAAAATAATTAATCTGAATGAAACTTTAAGAAAAAAGTTTTGTTCATTTTATGTTTTATTTTATTTCCTGAAAGTACGAAGATGATCGGTTGACTTTTGCCAAATCTTTTCTCGTGATTAAAATCTAACATTGATTTTCTAATTAACATTGAAAGAAAGAAAGAACCCCATGTTTTGCTTCACTTTATTAAACGGGTGAAGTCAACGAAAAACCACCTTATTTACTTATTCGCTCTATCACCAGGAGATTTCCGAACACAGATAATGTAATCTAAAATGACTCCGTGCCACATATTACTAACAGCGGCTCAATGGTCATGAAGAAAATTAATATGTTTTTTGGCTCAAGAAATGTTAGCACACCGGTCCCAAGCTTAATGATTCGCCCCTAATAACGTACCTCCAACCAATACACTCTCAAATATTCTGTCAAAATAACATAGCGAATCGAAACAAAAACAAAGATACTAGTATCGAAACAGTGAACCAATTTCAAATCGCTAGTTCCATATTGATTGTTGTTACTAACACATGTGTGATACAGAGCAGCAAACATTGATTAGCAATATCACAGAGAACAGACATCCAAGCTAGAGTGCCCTCCGTGTGTAAATTTCTGTAACTGCCATTTTAAAATTACAGCTTGTTTCCGTTAGTTTTGGTGATTCGTATGTTGATGGCGCCACCTGCGCGCCTTGAGATTTGATAGGCTGTCAATTTTAGTTTGGTGAAACCTAGTCTAGGCGGCGCTGATTTTCCAACGGTTTGCTTTTGAAAATTTACACAGTCAATTAAGAAAAAAATGTTCGTGCCTGGATGTCTGTTCTCTGTGGCAATATCATGCTTTAAATCATTGAAGTTTTCATGATTTTCGTGTCGAAATAAATTTGATGTGATAAAATGAATATATGGCACGGTTTTGAGGATTATTTTCCAGTTCACCTTAAACAAAAGTGACTTTAAGATTTATTATAAGCATATAGTTTTGTGCAAGGCACAATGCTCCTGTGTTTTATGTGTCATAAGTTACATGTTATTTATAGGGCTTTAAATGATGAGTTGACAACTTTGAAGAACGGTGCGACCGACCTCTGGTCCTCACAAGTTCCTACCTCACGCCCTCACGAGTCATATTTACACAAAAGACTACCAGCTGAAACATGGAGACGCTGGTTGGTGCAGCCTCGGCAATGTTGTCAGCTTGACTGACAATAGCGAAGTGAGGGGGTGCGACTGAAAATCGTGTACATACCTATAAATAAATTTGTTAACCCATACACATGTAATCATATCATATTATTTTAAATTCTCATTTAATTTATAATTTCAGCACGCTTTGTAACCAAAACCGTTTATCTCAAGGGCCTTGAGCAACACGAGAAACATCAAAGGCTCAATTTGTTTTTCAGCATGTCAGCATAATATTGACTTTAAAAATTTCACTTCTGATCTTCAGCTACTACATTCATAAAAGCAGTATAGGATAATATTGGAATATTTTGTTTAGTGGTATTCTGATAAGATAAGCCGTTTATTGCAGAAATCATCAAACCTGCCTCTTCAATAACTCATACTGCTGTCCTTGAATTCTAGCTGGACGCTTATAAAAAAACTTTTGAAAACATTTCTTATAAAATAATATCTTTCATTGAAATTTTATCTTTGATATTTGGAATGATCTATTCTTTTTTAAACGTTTCAGCACTACTAGGATATTAAAACATGTCTAATTTTTCATTGTTTTTAGTTACACTCCAGTGGATGTCAGATGTATTTTGAGCATACGCATATTATGTTCTCGTATTGACTTACTGTCGCCGCTCTTTACATGGTCAAGTAATTTAAATTGAGTCTTAAAATTCCATGTAAATCATTCAAGTTTGAAATTTGTATAAATATCAGGTTTGTCTTTAATGGCATTTAAATTTTTATTGTAAGAAAAGTAGGGCCTTTAAAGAACGAGCAAAATATATGTACTTCAGTTTTTAATCCATTTTATATTGTATCCGCTTATAAAAGCACATGATTCCTATACGAATAACAAGTAGTGAAATATGCGTTTGAATGTTTTATTCATTGAATATATGATACAACCGAGATACTTGTATGTTTTATGGTTTTTTAGTTAATTTTTAAACAACTTGTTTTATAAGGAACAGTAGAAATTTGAAATATCTCAGCTCATTCACCAGTAAAAATAAAAACCAAAATAAATTTGTAATGTTTTGACATTGGAAAAGCTTTTCCAACATCATTGGATCCCAATAGTAAACACCAATTTCCGCTAGAACCAAAGATGTGAAGAGAAAGTATCGATAGGTCCGAAAGACCTATCTTTTTCTCTTCACATCGTTGGCTCTAGCAGAAATTGTTGTTCATTACTGGAATCTCATGATGCTGGAAAGAGAATTCGAATTTCAAAACATTGTAATTTAAATTTGGCGCACTGTTCGCAATAAAAACATAATTAATAATGTATAAAATATATTTCTTAATTAAATCTAAGATTCAATACAGCGGTGAAATTTACTACATTTTGTATCCTAACATTTTTTATAAATTACCATTTATGCTTAAAAATTTCCATTGTTCCTATAACAACTAAATAACTGGGATCGAGGTGGTAGCCTAAAGCAGTCGAAGGATTTGTTGACTGGACAAGGGCTCGTGGAGTCGTCAGTCCCTTGTCATGTGAAGACACGTGGTTCTGGCCGTAGTCTTCTGAAGGTCCTCATTGAGATCGACTGGACCTGCTACACCTAGCCATCACGTAGGCTAATCTCTAGGGGCAACTTGCTGAGGATAGTTGTGCAGACATAAATTATTTTTACGACATCTTCCACTTTAATAACACATGGTTTCTAACTCAAATCAACCCATGTTTTTTTTTTTTCAAATGTAAGAGCTTCGTAATTTGCTCCACAAGTTGTTGCAAGACCACTTTCTTAAATCAAAAACGGAAAAAATAAAGCAAAGAAAACTGATTTATGATGAACACTCTAAGTAAAATCTTAAAAATTGTTGTTCTCGGTGCAAACAGCTGTTAAAAGAAACACAGATTTTTCTAATGCTTTCAAACGATGTGTAACATATATTTTCGAAATGTTCAAAATAAAATTCAAAAAGCTTTGGAAGTTGGCTGTAATCACTTGACTATAGTTTTAAACCACACGGTAACAGCAAAACTTAAAGTAACATTAATTTAAATTCACAATTTCTAAGCATACCCATTGTAAGATGTATAAACTGAGAATATACTCGATTATCGTTAACACTATTATGAACAGACTTCATTAACACGCCAATTTGTTTGATTGGCCGTCGATGCGTAATATTGTCCCAGTTAAAAATTGGACTCATCTACTAGCCACAATCGGTTAAAGTATCATTCTTAACGTTAACCATTTAGTCAGATAGTGTGCACTACATGTGTAACATTTATTTTAACTGAAAACTTCAGACGAAATGCAAACCCCACTCCTGTTGTTCCCAATTTTTTTTTAAATAGTAAAGATCAGTAAAGTTCAATTTGGTGTTTGAGTTTTTAGAATTCGTAGGTCGAAAATTGAATGCACGGTAAAATAGTCTATTCAATCATAGCGATTTTCCTAGTTTTATTACTAGGCATACACGATTCTTTAAGGTTATCATTCAAAAACCCATCGAAGACAAATGTGAAATGATGAACACATGAGCAACATGAATGGTTTACCGTTATGAAATATTTGGTATGACCGGGCTCGCTCTTTCACTTAGTTTTAACACGTCATTCGATCAAACTTATATCAGTGTCAACTTAATCAAATTCTTTTTGTATCTACAGCCGCACATGTTTCACGCATTGAGTTTACTTCGAAATTACAGCATATTAACGGAATAAAGGCCAACGTTTGTAGGATTCTTATCACTGTTTTTGAATGATTTAGGATAAACGTTTAGTTTAATGCTTACTGTTCACTTTAAAATTTTACACACTTATATTTGCAAATTTACCTTCAATTTATGTTAGATTCTACAAATAAACATATAATATGGTTCATAACTATTTGACTACTAATCAACTGCAGAACCTTTGATGTTAAGCAAGAGAAAGAAATCCAGACGAGGAACAGGTATTGTAAGCCAATCCACATTTAATCGATAAGCGTAGGCAAAAACATTTTGAGAGAGTCACGCGATCTGTTGCTCATTTCATCGGCATGGTGCATCTTCAAAAAATGTTTTGGCCTTCCAAGTCCAGATGATATTGCAAACAGTGCTTTAATTTTTATGCAGTTAATGTTTACAGATATTATTTTGAGTGTTGGGAAAGAGGGAATGTTTATTGGAAAAATATTTATAGGCACTGTTTAATACCGACCAGATAAGTACCGGTTCACGTAATGATCATACAGGGTCAGATGCACCCAAAACGATGAGCATATCTCTCCGAGCCTTAGAAAGCGTAGTCAGTAAAGGCACGGTGTTAACTAAACCGAGAAGCTGGGTTGGAATCGGGTTAAAAAATTTCCCCAACAAGTTAATTCCAAAATTATTCTTTATGTATAAAAATGTAAGCGTATTAAGGAAATATTGAACATACGGAGTGAAATGGGCAAAATTAATTTCGTCAAAACCATGCACTTTTGATGATATTTGAAATGCCAATCGGTAAAGAATCTAACAATCACACTATTTTTCAGTACTTGAGTCGTAATTTGTTTTAAATAGTCAAAAAATATTACAAAATAGCAAAGTAAACAGACGAGGTTAACGAAATTTGTAATAAATTTTCCAATTATGAAAAAAAAGTATTTATAGAAAGAAAATGAAAGGTGACTATAATTGTGGACGATCATTTGAATATTTTTTTCTGTTGGAGATCTTTTTTAAGGGGCGTAGAACCACTGCGTCCACTGAGTTGAACTTTTGTGTTATACCCCTCTTTACTATTCGCATTTTATAGGTTGATTGTAAAGTGAACAGCCTAAGGCGAGTCTTCTTCCAGACTGGAAAATCTGAGTTTATAAAACCCCCTTACCATTATTCGCACTTAAAATTTATCTTGGTTCCATAAGTCACTGTACAGAAATTTAAACCTGTGCTGTACAAAGCATCACAACTGCAGAGCAAATGTTCCATGTTTTCACGTTCCATGTTACAGAAACGACAGATTATACAGAACCTGGTCAATGTTTTTCGGTTACTAGGGCTTTTTACTGATTATCCGTTGCGTTGAACTGGCCGGCTTGACGTGCCGCAAGGGCTCAGTAGGGATTCTCTGTCAAAACCCGAAGAGTCAGTTCCATTGTGGTTATATCACATTAATTAATTTTTCTACAGTAGATATCTACACATTTTGCAGCATTTCATTATGGAGAAGCTGGTTGGCGTAGCCTGGGCAATGTTGTCAGCTTGTCAACAGGGAAGTGGGTGGCTGCGACTGAAGATCGTATTCAAGCAGGGTATATTTTCCATCCTCATTTAATTAATAATTTCAGCACGCCTTGTGATATCTTTGTATTTCAAATAACTTTTGCTTTTCAGAGCACGGAGCAGTATCACAAGTTAATGCTTGTAATGCTCAATTTGTTTTTCAGCATTTCAGCATAACTTTTGCATTCAATTCTATTTGTGAACTACAACTATCTTTCCATAAAAGACTGCCATGTGATTATAAGCAGTATAAAATTGAACTTAAATACATATGTTAAGTGGTATTATGATATGATATTCCATTTATTTCAGAAATCATCGAACCAGGCTCTTCGATCACTAAAACTGCTTTCTTCGACCTATAGAATTGTCTTTTTTTTTTTTTATCAGTTCGTTTATTTGTTAGGCTCAGGCGTGTGTAACACTTTACGGAGCCGATATTCAATATTGTTGTACAAAACATTTTACTTTTTGTTATTAGTAAAAGAGGGATGCCAATTACTCGTGGCTAGCTCGAGGTTAATGGGTCACATAATCGTTTGGAAAAGGGCGAGGTAGGTAACTTATTTAAGCCATTATTTGCTGCTTTTGGTTGCGACATCTACCAAATACTCGATCCCTGTAGTCCCTTTCAGGAACTAAGCCGCAGATGGGTGACCACAGCTTGCTGGGCAGGTACAAGTAGCACGGAAACAAAAGGATAGTATAACTGGGACACAATGGTTGGGAATTTACTAGAGTGGAAGGAAGGAGGGTGATGACGTTACACTCTTAGATCAGACAAACAAAGGAATTCGTAAATCGCTTGCATGTAGGGAAGATCACGTATTCCCAAAACATCTCTTATCTCGCGGAAGGGTTGTCTACCTCGGGCCACTAGGGTATCCAATAGTCGTGCTCTGGAGGCATCATTCCGGGCAATGCCAAACTGCGTGAGCGATGTCATCATAACCGGTTCCGCACCTACATAAATTGCTATCGACGAGGTTAATTCTGTAGAGATGTGCGTCTAGCGAGTAGTGGTTGGACATAAGTCTTGACATCACACGAATGAAACCGCGACTTACATCCAGACCTTTGAACCACGATCTCGACGAAACATTTGGAATAATGGAATGTAACCACCGCCCAAGAGAATTACTTGCCCAATCGTTTTGCCAACTTTGAAGAGAACTCTGACGTACTAATGGGAAAAATTCATCATGTGAAATTCTTCTTTCAAAAATCTCGCCTTCTTGTGCGCCCACCTTTGCTAGAGAGTCCGCCATCTCATTGCCTGGAATTGAGCAATGTGAGGGGACCCATACAAAGGTAATCTTAAATGATCTTTCGACCAACGCACACATTTGCTCCCTTATTTGTGCAAGGAAGTAAGATGAGTGCCTCACTGTTTTCATCGACTGCAGGGCCTCAATAGAACTGAGACTATTTGAGAAGATGAAATAATGGTCTATAGGCATACCGGAAATTATCCCCAATGCGAAATTGATTGCTGCCAGCTCAGCAACATATACGGAACAAGGTTCCTGTAGTTTCCGGAAGGCAGAAGAGTATTCATTGTGAACACCGAAACCAGTGGATCCATCAATGCGCGACCCATCAGTGAAAAATCTACTATTGCAATTGACATGTCGGTACTTTTCAATAAAAATATGGGGAATTATAATAGGCCGAAGTTGATCTGGAACTCCTTGAATGGCCTGTTTCATGGAGAGATCATAATCAATGGAGGAACTGTGATAAGGGAAGCGTACACTAGGAGAACTATAGCATGGAAGACTAATAATGGATGACATATAGTTAATATAGATTCGCAAAAATCTAGACTGGGTACTCAATTCGAGCATTTTTTTCGACGTTTTCAATCACAAGGTTGTTACTGATTCCACACTTGATCAGTATTCTAGATGAGAGCTCCCAGAAGCGGTTCTGTAAGGGTTTTACTCCTGCCAGAACCTCCAGGCTCATATTATGCGTTGAATGCATACAGCCAAGGGCAATACGTAAACAACGATATTGAACGCGTTCCAATTTAATGAGGTGGATGTTTCTTGCCGAGAGGAAGCAAAAAGAGTCGTATTCGAGAACTGAAAGAATAGTTGTTTTGTAGAGTTTAATGAGGTCTTCCGGGTGAGCACCCCACAATGTTCCGGAAATTGATCTTAGAAAATTGATCCTTGGTTGACATTTCTGTTTTAAATACGCAATGTGAGTGCCCCCAGTGCATTTTGAATCAAACATGACTCCAAGGTATTTGAAGGACAAAGATTGGGTAATGTCTCTTCCCAACAGTTTGAGACGCAGTTGGGCTGGGAACCGCTTTCTAGTAAACACTACCAATTCGGTTTTTTGCGGTGAAAACTCGATCCCCAAATTTCTGGCCCAGATGGACAAATTATTTAGGGAATTTTGCAATGGTCTTTGCAAGACTTCCCGCACGCGGACCTCTTAAGGAGATCACAGCGTCGTCTGCAAGTTGTCTTAGCGTGCATCTATTTTCCAAGCAGTTTTCAATATCTTTAACATAAAAATTATAAAGTAAGGGACTTAAACATGAGCCTTGGGGTAAGCCCATGTAGCTAATTCTGGAAGTTGTCAGTTGGCCTAGATTGAAGGTCATTTGTTTTTCTGACAGTAAATTATACAAAAAATTATTTAAAATTCCTGGTAACCCATTACTGTGCAGGCTATCTGCCAGTATATCTATGGAAACTGAATCAAATGCGCCCTTAATGTCCAGAAATACTGAAGCCAATTGCTCCTTGTGTGCAAAGGCCAGTTGTATATCAGATGAAAGCAACGCTAAACAATCGTTTGTTACTTTGCTCTTTCCGAAACCAAATTGCGTATTTGATAGCAGGTTGCTTGATTCAACCCAACGGTCAAGTCTTGATAGGATCATTTTTTCTAACAATTTCCTTAAACATGATAGCATAGAGATCGGACGGTATGAATTGTAATCAGACGCTGGTTTCCCAGGCTTTTGAATAGCTATTACTTTAACCTGCCTCCATTCTGGTGGAACTATGTTTAATTCCATGAGAGTGTTATACAGGTTAAGTAATCGTCTTTTAGCGATATCGGGGAGATTTTTCAGAAGGTTGAATTTAATCAAATCGCTTCCCGGAGCAGAGTTGTTCGATGAAAGAAGTGCCATTGAAAATTCCAACATTGTGAATGGTTCGTCCAGAAAACCGTTACTTCGGGTGGAATCCCGTAAATTCGGTTGTGTTGGGACAGAGTCTGGACAAACCTTTTTAGCGAAGTCGAATATCCACTGCATGGAGTATTCTTCACTCTCATTGGAGGATGAGCGGTTTCGCATGTAACGAGCCTCTCTCCAAAGCGTTGTCATCGAGGTTTCTCTAGATAGTCCCTCTACAAACGAACGCCAATAATTGTGTTTCTTTGCTTTGAGTAAGTTTTTAAGCTTTTTTTCAAGCTTTAGGTACTTTTCAAAAAGCTCACATGTTTCATGTCTACGATAATCTTTAAACGCATCGGATTTCTCAAGATACAACTTAGTGCATTCGTCATCCCATCCAGGGGTGGCGGGTCTTCTTTTGAGGGATGCACTTGGAACACGTCGTTTCTGAGATTCTAATGCACTTTTGTACATCAGTTCGGAAAGGAAACGATACTCTTCTAATGGTGGAAGAGGATCGGTAGAATCAATACCAAGGGTTACCGCCGATGCAAAATGTTGCCAATCAATATGCCTCGTGAGGTCATAAGGGACATGGGTTGACTGGTCTGTTTTTTTTTAAACTAGTTGTGATTGAGATAATAATTGGTAAGTGATCACTACCATGGGGATCATTGATTACCTTCCACAGGCAATCTAATGATAGTTAATTAGAGCACAAAATATGTCAAGTCGACTGTCCCTGGCAGGAGGTTTTGCTATTCGTGTCGCTTCCCCAGTGTTCAAGATGGTCAAGTTGAAATCGTCGCATAAATCATAAAAAATACCCGCTCTATTGTCATCGTATTGTTCGCCCCAAGCAGTACCGTGGGAGTTCAGGTCGCCCAGAATCAGAACTGGAGATGGTAGTAAATTAACTGAACTCCAAAGTTGACGGCGGTTTATTGATGTCCTCGGAGGGACATAGACAGAAGCTATGCAAAGATCTTTATTCTTTACATTTATTTGGCAAGCGACGATTTCAATGCCTGAGATTATTGGGAGTGAGATTTTATAGAATGGGTAGCATTTTTTGATCCCCAAAAGGACGCCACCATATGAATCATCTCGGTCCAGGCGAATAATGTTAAAATCGTGGAAGTTTAATTCATCTTCAGGAGAAAGCCATGTTTCACAGAGAGCAAATATATCACAATCAGAATTTTGAATCAAATACTTGAACGAGTCTAATTTAGGTATTAGACTACGACAGTTCCATTGTAATACGGTGATCATATCTTGAACCTCACTCGACGAATTATTCATCGAAAGATATGAACTCACCAATGAGGGGCCACGATACAGTCAATTGCTTCAAGTAGTTTCCAACTATAGGAATAAGCAGGTCGATAATTCCTCGGAACGGTGAAGCATCCGAAAGACCAAGAGCATTTAAAATATTATCCACAATGTCCCTAAAATTAATCTTACCTCACTTGGACGGGATATTTTTTTTTGAATTGCGAGAAGACGTAGTACTTGTTTTTGGTGTTTTTGGCAACCTCTTACGGTTACTGTTATTAGGTAGCGGCGGGGCGGCATAGCTAAAGCTAGGAACGGATGCATCAGCTATTACCGGTTTATTCGGTTTTTTAAATGGACCCCCGCTACTTTCATTTTTTTTGCAAGCTTTTGAGAGCGGCTTTTATTTGTTTCCGGCGCACACCCGGGGAACTAGTTGGCTTCCTTTTACCGGGGGCGTGTACCTCCGGAAAACCACTCTCATCGGCTACGTCAGAGTCCAGTTCGTCGGAAGACAAAATCAAAAAAGGATTTTCATTTTGAGCGGCTGATACAGACGATGCAAACGCTCCGTTTTGTGACTTTAACATTTCTGCATACGTCTGGTTGGAGCGTTCTTGTATGGAACGTCTCACGTTACCAGTGCGCTTCTTGTACACAGGGCAGTTGTGCAGATCGTGGAGAGGCTCTTTGCCACAGTGAGCACACTTTGTTGCTTCCTGTTGGCAAGCATCCTCTAAATGCCTTTGGCCGCATTTGCCACAACGGGGCTTGTTGTCGCAAAAATTTGCCGTATGACCCAACTGTTTGCACTTGGTACAATTAAATACCCTTGGTACAAAAAGGCGCACTGGAAAGAAAACATTATCAATTTCTACAAATTTTGGGAGAACTGATCCGGCGAAGGTCACTTGTAGCGAGTCCGACGGTAAATACGTCTTTCTTCCATCTACCATTGATGCTGCATGCAATTTTTTACATTCCAAAATTTCAATGGTAGACGAAACAGAATTAGGAAGTCGCCCCATACCTTCCATAACGTCTTCACACGTCAGGGTCGCTGCAGAAACCACACCATCTATCTCCACATCTCGAGATGGGATGTAGACGTAATACTCGGCATTGTAACCTACGTCACTAGCAATATCATTTGCATTTTTATACGTAGGTGCAGTAACACGCAGTTTGTTTCGGTTGACCTGATGAAATTCGGTCCCCGGATAACGACGCGTCAAATTTCGTTTAATGCCCAAAAAGTCTAGGGCTTTCGCTTTCTGTCGAAAGTACACAACCCAAGGAGAGGCAGAAGACGGCTGATAACACCGCGTTCTAAAAATATCTTTGGGAGGCAAGTTGCCCCCCTTAGAAACATCCATGCAAAAATAAATTTAATCAAAAAAATCAAAAAAATCAAAAAAAAAATATTAATAACAAAAACAAATAAGGTAAATCAAATGTTTTTTTTTTGAACCACCCTATGCAAACGATTCTACTATATGGAAGAAAATACACACTTTACTAACAGGCGAGAGGGAACAAAAACAAATGTGCTACTTGCCCGCTGCTGTTGTGTAGGCTATTGTCGTCTATGAGGCTCCGTCTGCTGTTGCTCTTAAACAAAGCACCGGTTGGTGACCGCCTGTGAGTGGGGCGATGACCGTCACTGCTGCGATTATGCTGGTGGTGATGATGGGTACCGGTTGGTAACTTTACAGAACATCCGTCGGACTCGGCCGGGAATGTCTGCTTCCCATAAGGAACGCTCGGCTGGGTTTCGGCGGTTGATAATTATCCACTCTGTTTCCAATAAAATACCGCGTGGTTTGATGCGGGATGGACAGAAGAAAAACGTGGTGCGGAGTGCAAAAACAAACTCGACCGAAGCACTTCAGCGTTCGATGCGGAATGAGAATAGTCTTTTGATTCTGCAAAGAATAAAACAAATCAAATATCTTTTCATTGAAATTTTATCTTTGTTGAAAGAACTGATCTACTCTGTTTTCCAGCATTTCCAGGTCTATTAAGATATTTATATTTTGCAATAACAATCCAGTGGCTTTCAGTTTTTTTGTTGTGAACACAGATATTATATTCTATTACGTACAATACATACATACATGCAATAACAAAGGGTAAGGGGGGAATACAGGGTGCCAGACGAAGTGTAGGCTGGATCTTGAAGGAGATTCTCTATCCTTTCCGAGGGTTTCATGCAAGTGCTTCTGCTTACGGGTCCACACCCCCGTTTTTGGCCCTTCATTCAACGGAAGTGAGGATTACAGAAATGTACAGTTTGATCTTGCCATTAGGAGAAACGCCATGGCAAGTCTGCACTGGAGGTGCCTTCCCATCACATCACATCACATCACTAGGGCTTTTTACTGATTATGATTTGGAATTATGAACCTCATCGTTTTAACACACTTTTTGGATTTGCTCGTCTGCCCGGAAATCGAGCCCTCATTTTGTGACAATACACCTGAACGACAGGTGGATTATCTTTTCTACTCTCACCCGAAGTATTTTACAATATCCGTCCGATTCTGGCCACAAGATTAAACAATTCTAGGCTTGTTCTGGAATGCAAAAATAAGACTTTAAAAATCTTCGATATTCCCATTGTTTGAAAATCGAACCGCATTAAAATAGGAACCATGCCCAAATCTGACGGGTACTGCAATGTATTGAAGTTTCGGAACTTTTTTCACTATGGTGAATCTAACAATGAGAGATTCTCTCCTGTGTCGCTCTCTCTCGTTGATTACAGAGCCGTTATAAAACTTTCGAGATATACAATTGTTCAAATCAAAACACAACAGTGCTGGCTAGCACACTCTACAAATAATAGAATGAAAAACGTAAAGGTGATGGAAATCAAAGAGAGTCTTTCAATGTTAGATTCGCCGTAATGAAAAAAGTCCTCTTCACAGTAACCTGGAAAGTAACCTCCTTGGGAATGAAAAACAAATAACTTTTTTATTATTTTATTCAATGTAGTTCCTCTTCAGCTCAAAATACTTATTCCAGCAAACTTCTTGATC
The DNA here is from genome assembly GCA_034211315.2 of Aedes japonicus. NCBI lineage: Eukaryota > Metazoa > Arthropoda > Insecta > Diptera > Culicidae > Aedes > Aedes japonicus. The sequence goes on from JASCZW010001735.1 coordinate 194,135, forward strand.
CCTTCCGCAAATTAATTTTCTGAAAGGTCTGCAAAATACTCCTCTTCGGCGTCGATGATTAGCTCAATATACTTATTCCAGCAATTCACCAACTTCTTGATCCCTTCCGAAAAGTAATTTTCCGGAAGGTCTGCAAAATACTCCAAAGACCTCATATTGCTATAAACCGCACCATGGTCGATCTAATCGCAGGCATGGTAAAATAAAACGCATTTATAGTCAGGTGAAAATTATTGGTGTTTGCGTTTAATTTAACCTTGGAAATGGTAGTTTATAGTGCGGTTTTTTTGCGTGTAGAATCGAATAAAATTCTTGAGGGGAGGGTAGCTCATCGAAGCTTTCGATCAGCATCTAACCATCTTGTTATGGTGGGTATAGACACTGTATATAGTCCGGACAACGCAAAATCATACAATCTGCCAACCCTGAAAAATGTCATAAACTTGAGTAATTGATCTGGCACCACATGTATTTGTACAAACTTGAAGTAAACAGCGCAAGAGGCTAAAAAAATATTCGGTTTCGATGTTGGTAGTTTGTTTTGATTCCGTTTGAAGATATTCATTTAAAAGCGTTGTGAAAAGTGCCGTGTAAGAAATGAATTGTTTGGAGCGAAATTGAAGCAATAACTCGCGATGTGAAGTAAATTATTTGGGTATCTTCCGGTTTCCAAGGAAAGATAATATAAGGCAGAAATGGCTTGCATTCTGCAGCTTTTCGGCAGATTTTCAGATTTCAGGAAGCCATAGGCTGTGCAGGGTAAAAACAAAATTCTATAATTAGTTTTCTCCATTACTAATTATAACAAATATTTCCAGTTACATTTTAAATACTAACATTTACTGAATATGGAAGTAGAAATCCCTTATTTGTTCATAATTGGCTTTCGTCAAAACAATACTTGATCACAATACATGCTCCTTTAAAGTGAATCAAAAGTTGACAGTTCGTTTGGCTGCATTTTTTGACAGCTCGTTTGGCTGCATAAGACAATTGTTGACCAGTCTATATACAGTGTCTATAATGGTGGGTGGTACTAGTAATCCCCAAGCCTGTCCCACAATTGATACGTTGCGGATGCGTTTGCGAGGATTTGACAGTTTTTCCATAGGTTTACTGTATAATTTACGTCCACGCATCCGCAATGTATCAATTGTGGGTCAGTCCAGAGATATGCGCAAATCGAGCAGCAAGCATCGTAAGCAACTGTCAAAATCTGAGCTAGACGAGCATGTTTACTGTTTGCAGAAATTGTTAGACTGCTAAGCATCGCAATGGAGTAAAATTAAAAAATGTATATGTACATATATACAACGATTCCACGGGAAAAGAATAGAGTTGAAAAAAAAGTTGTCCGATTTTGCTCAAAATCGTTTGGTATGTTCTTCATCGAAAATAATAAGACCCGTATTTTTTTTATTTTTTCATGAGGGTGACCATGTTCGATATAGAGCTACCAGAAGAATCGACATTTTTTGAAATTTTTTATTTCTAAAAAATCATAACTTCTGAACAATATTTTTTTATAAATAGAAAGATTATTACTTCTTGTTGTTATTAAAAATATTGATGAAAATAATAAATGTCCTCAAATTTGTTAAAATGGTCAATATATTTGTTTTTTATGATTTTTAAAATGTTGGACCACAACGACTATTTATTTTTATATTTTTATAACTATTCAAACTAAAAATTCAAACATTTTTACATAACATATTAAAAAAAATTAAATGTTCATCGAGCCGTTTTTTGCCTATACACACATGGATTGAGCATCATTTTTCATCACTTCAAAATAACTGCGGGAATCATTTCATTGTAGTTCAAACTTATTCCTAATAAATTCATGATAACCATGTTTACAAATCTAGTTTTATTTGTGAAGTAATGTACTCATCATAAGTAGGGGAGGCTGGTTCAATTCTGATTCCATTAAATGTAAGAACTATAAATCAGCCTCGAATTGTTTAAAAGCCGAGACCAACATTGTAAGGGTTTACTCAGCCATGGTTTACGCTATAACTGGAGCCACAATGGGCCGTTAGCGTCCAAATTCAGCATGAGTGCTCATAAGGATTGCAGGGGCACTCATGCCGAATTTGAGTTGTAGCGTAAACCACGACTGAGTAAACTTAACTCATATTTTGAATTAATCCACATTGAGTGGACCGAACTGAAACTTTACTAAAGAAACGTTTAATACAATGAAGCACGGCTGCTCAAATTGTCATGTTTGGATTAATAGTTACAGGAAACCTACTCCTAAACTATATGGTTATGCAGTGGAAAGGAGAACAAAGTTGGATAAAAGCTATTCCTACATTTGTAATACCTGCGATTGCAGACTTTATCGCTTTATCAAGAAAGAAAACGAGCCAACAACTCCAAGTGCAGTTAAACTAGAATGTGAAAATCAAGAAATCACCGTTTCTGAACCGTGTTTAATTTTCAAAGAGCAATATCTTACTTTTTAAATTGGATTTTCAATATTTTCCAGTAGCCGCCCAAACAATTGTATTTTGGCTGGTTCAAGTGCAACGCATACTGTCTGCGTATGCATTTATCATCAGAATGTTAAATTAATGTTTAAAACCCTTAAGGTTAAGAAACTTATTCCTAACCATTTTAAAACGTATCTTGACTTGTTTTTTAAATTACTCTGTGAAAATCCTACAGAGAAATGTTGGTTGAAAATCTGTGATCATTGCCCGGGTACGCAGACACTGGAGAATGACCTGATGAATTTTCTTGGAAACATCGATTCATTAGAATTTAAACAATACAAGCAAACAGATCGTTGTCATCTAAATTCAATGCAGAAGAGTATGTGGGAACATTTTTAGAAAAATTAAGCGAATTATCTCCGCATAATGTTATTGCAGAGCAATAAGATAACTACTTAAAACAACTTAAAATTAACTTGGAAGCAACTGACTGCATTATAATTGCTGACTTCTCTGAAGGGACTCTCTTTTGTTATTCTGGACGCTATACAAGGTTTTCATTGGGCAAACGCTCAATGCATCCTTTTGCCATATATTATAAGGATGAAGCACACAATTTAAAGTTAACAAGATTCATAGCAATCGCAGAATTTGCTAAACATAACCATGTTGCCGTTCGGCTGTTTATAACAAATTGTGTGAATTTCATTAAAAAAAAACCCGCATTAATCCACCGATGGTGAGACTGAACCCTTCTTACACTTCACCAGAATTAGGAACTCAAATGTGGACAATATTGTACTGGATACATATTTTCATCAGAAATTCCAGGAAGATCCAGGGATATTCGATATGTCATACATACAGGTTATAAAATGAACTATTTGTCAATCCTGAACGTAGTGATCATCGATGTGATTAAAATATTGCCATTAATAGTCTTTAACGACCTGTTAATGTTAATTATTTTAAAAGGGAAATTACATAAATATTAGAAATTTCATATAATCAGTCCATAGAATAAATTATAAGACAATCCTAAACGTCAATTTTGATTATTGATATTCATTCAAGATGCTTAATAAGTGCATGTTCGTTGAAAATTATGTAGTTATAGTAAATGGAGCATTTTCGAATATACTCGATGCAGTTCAAAACCAGACCACTTGAGCCTACCGATGCTGCTCTAATTCTATAGAGTCGCATAGTGTGGCTAGTCCAATGGAATTGCTATACAACGCACCAGATGCGACACAATAGAATGCAAGCGGCATCGATTGGTGTGATTGGTCTTGTTCGGTTTTGCACTGCAACGAGTATATTTTCATCTCACAATTATGTGCTCTCAGGTATTGTTTTGGTCATATCTCCATGAAGGATTATTCAATCATAATGAAATTTTGACCAGTTACTTGGAAATATCATAGCTTAAATTTGGCACCAACAAAACTAAAATCGGTACACAATTAGCTCAGTATGTAATCAGAGACTAAACTGTTTGATTACTATTATAATAGGCCTTCAAGTACCGTTTCGTTTATATCTTCGTAACGAATTGTCCAAATGAAAAAAACGAAAAGAGATATGTCAGTGACATATCTGCAAAGTCGACGTTGGACTGCTTGTTGATGTGGAGGAATTGTAATAGAATTAATAAATATCTACTATATTTTGTTCAGTCTAAAGACTCATCAAACCATATTTTATTAGTTTTAGTTTTCCACGAAAATCGAGACACGAATCAAGAACAATTTTAAATTCTTGGTAGTTGTTCCTGGTGAAATGTGCACCACAACCAGCAGAACTTCAGTGTCCATTACTGATATATTAGCTGCACAAATGTCCCCGACGTTATCGACAACGCTGAACATCTCGTCATGATGTTCACTGAGCTGTTGGATCTTGTGGGTAGCAGCCATAGTGGTAGCCTTGTCCTGCTGATATATTGCTACACCACCTGCTCTCAAGTTGCAGCGTTTGAACTGAACGATGCAGTGGTAGCCTTCACTATCGACTAAGGAGTCATTGTCTAGCCAAGTCTCACTCAGTGCGAGGAATTCCACGCTTGTCAAAATCCGATCTGAGGCGATATCCATCACGTGAGCGTTCAAACTTTGAACATTGATGCTCATCAACGTGGTGGCAGAACCCTTGCTTTCCAAAACTTGGTATAGTTTATCCACAAGTGTTTGTAATCGATGGTTTTCTAGACGCTACAGCTCGTTCCTGAGGTTTACCATCTTAGGTGGGTTGCTACCTATACCAGCTCGCCGATCGCGCCATACACTACACCATCTTCGACATCAACGTTGGTAGTTATCATTAAGGCTTACCAACTGCAAGCCGTAGCAAATAAGCAAATAAGGTAGCCCGCCGGTCTCCACGACGCTCATTTTGTAGAGTTTGACGCGGGAGCTTGCTAACTGACTAGCATCTTTCTATCCCGCAAACACATCGTCATCAGTAATATTTTAACAAACTCTTAAATTGGTAACATTGTTTTGTTCGCCCTGAAAAGGACGGGTTTTAATTCAATTGTCGTGGGGCAACATGGTACACGTTCGAAATGTGAATCTCGGTCTTCTCAAGTAGCAAGATGGCCTGAATTTTCTCCGGGCTCTTGAAGTAACGCCATGTAGTGAAAATGTCGATTTGCATATTGTTTTGGTCGCCCTGAAAAGAACGGGTTGTATTAATTGTCGGGGGAACATGATACGTGATCAAATTTGCTTCTCGGTCTTCTCAAGTAGTAGGATGGCCTGAATAATTGATAGGAAACCATCCTAAGAAATTGTCAGAACAGAGAAAATCAGGATTTACCTATAGATATACGCGGCTCGGCCATTTTATCCGGGCTCTTCAAGCTACGCCATGTTGAGATGGTGCGTTGTAATGCTATTTTCATAAAACAAACTCTTTAATTAACGCTTAATAAAACAAAATTCTTTAATTGGGCAAATTGTTTTGTTCTCCCTGATAAGGGCGGGTTTCATAAATTGTCGGGGGAACGCGATCGAAATTTGTATGAATATTTGACAGGAATCCAGCTGGGCATTGCTGGGTACCGCCGGCTACTGCTGCCAATGCTGGGTACCGAGCGATGCTGCTGGGTACTGCCTAGATTTTCCTCTAGCCGGGAGATCCGCACAGTTTCAATGCTGCCGAACGAATGAGACATTTGTTCGGAAATGTGCCTTTTATCATGGCATCGGGTACCATTGCATGAACAAAAGGGGGTATCAACTAAAGCAATGCGAATCAAATACATTAAAAGGGGAGGGGAATCAGATGTTCCGCCAAACACTAGCGTGAAACAGAATCTACCTCTCGAGAACAAAGAATAAGAAGAAGAATACGATGGGAGACGTCTCTTGGTTAGATTTGAAAACTGTGCTAGGAAATTTGGTTAATTTACTCTGCGAATCGAAATAATATATTATAAGATATCACCTTACATTTACGATATTTTTAATAAGTTAATGTTAAAAATCAATAAACTTGATTACTTAAACTGATACGTAGAATTATTTCCAATCGATTGGTGCAAACGATATGAAAATCGGTTATGCAATGACATAATTATTATCGCTCAAAATATCCAAAACGACCCGTAACGCGGTCGATTTCAGAAATTTTAGAACGGCGCCCTAGTATAGAAATGAAAGACGTAGTCCTACGTCAAGAAAAAAACAATAGCGGGAATGTTGTAGCTTCCACTTGCCGTCAACAGAACTGAAATCCGTTCACAGATGGCTGAGAAACTGATGTGAATCGTTGTCAGACCATAAACACATCAGGTTTGAATATACAGCCGGTGAACTTATTTCAGACAGTTATAGAGACCCAAAAAGAACAAATTGGGATTTGTAACGCTTTCACCTTAATAACAATAGCATACATTCAGAGGTCAAAATTCAAGGTCAAACTGTTGAACAATTGGAAAACGCTTCAAGCCAAATGGTGAATGACATTATAAATTCCTCCCCAGAAATAACTAGTTTTTATTCTCAAAATATACTCACTTCAGTGAGTAGAGCAAAAGTGAGTCTTTTTTTCTAAGAAGGCAGTGTGGTTTTCCAGTGAAATAGGAAAATCAAGCAGTGCTTGCTGGCGAATTATCTTCCCGCTTATTTTCGCTTCATCTCCGCGTGGTGACGCTAACCAGCGATACACTACTACACCGCCAACGGTCATCCGACAGCGTTGAGCGAGTACACCCGAAGGCGATCGCTTCAGCGCACCGCTCCCCGCTCCCCGCATAGAAGTGCGACGGTCACGCATACGGTGCGTCAGCAGCAGCAGCAGCAACAGAACAGTAATTTAGTTAAGTTTTTTTTCCTGTCCCTCATCCCACTAGAGTTTAATTTGTGTGTTCTTTGTTTGTGTGTGTGTGTGTGATTTAAATTTTTGGGAGCGTGCGACGCTCCCACGAGTAAGGCAAATCGTGCATGTTGAAGAGGTTTCTTCGACATTGACGGTTTGGCTGAAAAAGTGCCTTTGCCACCCGATGATGGGGAGGCACAAAAAATATTCAGACCGCGATCGTATCCGGTTGACTCGGTCGGTCCATGGGTTGTCTACTTTCAGCCCAAAATGAAACCTTTGAATGTGTATCAAATCACTACTGATCTGACGAAGCGATTTTCAGCGGTGACAGAGATCACGAAAGTAAAATTTAATAAACTCCGTGTTGTCGTCTCTAACCTGAAGCAGGCTAATGAGATTGCTTCCTCCCAGCATTTTACACTGGAATATCGCGTTTATATTCCAGCTCGTGATGTGGAGGTTGTAGGAGTGGTCACAGAGGCGAGTCTGTGCCCTGAAATTTTGGAGAAGCGGGCGGTTGGCCGATTCAGGAACCCTCTTCTCCCCCCAGTTCAGATACTGGAAGTACGAAAATTAGTTAAAATATCGCACAGCGAGGGTAAGAAAAAAGTTACCCCCACAGACTCATTTCGGGTAACCTTTTCTGGCTCTGCCCTTCCTCAGTTCTTAGAACTGGACAAACTTCGGCTACCTGTGCGGTTGTTTGTACCCCAGGTAATGATTTGCCAAAACTGCCAGCAGATGGGGCATACGGCCTCCCATTGCGGCAATAAGGCACGCTGCTCAACTTGCGGGGAGAAACATGAGGCTGGTCCCTGTGCAGATAATACACTAAAATGTGTTTTCTGCAAGGAAACTCCTCCTCATGCTCTCTCGTCGTGCCCGGCGTATAAACAACGCGGGGGAAAATTGGAACGTTCTCTGAAACAACGTTCAAGGCAATCTTTTGCAGAAATGCTTAAGAAAGCTTCGCCACCCGATACCAATACAAATCCTTTCGCTCTTCTTTCAGATGACGAGTCTGATTCGGATTTGGTTGAGGAGGGGACATCTTTTAGTTATCCGGGAGGTGCTCCACGGAAGCGAAGACGCATCCGAGCTGTGAAAGCAGCTGAACAGAAGCCTCAAATCTACATGCCCAATTCAAAGAGCAGAGAAAAGAAGGATAATCCGAATCATCCTGGTTTTCGTAGTGCCAACTACACACAGGATTTCCCATCTCTCCCGGGGACATCTAAATCCCCTGATGCGCCGATTTTAAGAACAGAAGCCCCCCCTTCATCTGGGCTATTCTCGTTCGATGATATTGTGGAAGGTATTTTCAAGTACCTCGAAATGTCTGACCCTCTTAAAAGCATTGTTATGGCAATGCTTCCCACTGTGAAAACTTTTTTGAAGAAATTAACATTAAAGTGGCCCCTCCTTGCAGCTATCATTTCCTTCGATGGATAATTTGCCAAAAGAGGTCGGGGATTTGATCACTGTTCTGCAGTGGAATTGTCGAAGTCTTATTCCTAAATTGGAATCATTTAAATTTTTAACTCACAATATCGGTTGTGATGCATTTGCTCTTTGTGAAACATGGCTTTCAGCCGAAATCGATCTTCCGATTCACGATTTCAACATTATTCGGCTTGATCGTGAGGATTCACGTGGAGGAGGAGTACTTTTGGGGATCAAAAAGTGCTACTCCTTCTATAGAGTGAATTTTCCTCCAATTCCAGGTATTGAAGTTGTCGCATGTCAGGCTGTTATTAAAAATAAAAGCCTTTGCATTGCTTCTGTGTACATTCCTCCTAGAGCACCAATTAACCGATAACAACTTTCAGATATTTGTTCGGTTCTGCCTGCTCCGCGGTTGGTCAAGGGAGATTTTAACTCTCACGGTACAGGCTGGGGAGAACTGTACGATGACAACCGGTCTTTTTTGATATATGACCTCTGTGACAACTTCAATATGACAGTTCTCAACAATGGAGAAGTTACACGCTTGGCTGGTCCATCCTCACTTGGTAGTAGGTTAGACCTCACACTTTGCTCGAATTCATTATCGTTGGACTGCACGTGGAATGTAATCCAGGATCCCCACGGTAGTGATCATTTGCCTATAAAAATTTCGGTTGCCACCGGGCTCACTCCACCGGAATCCATCAACGTCACGTATGATCTAACTCGTAATATCGATTGGACAAGGTTCAAGACAGCAGTAGATGAAGCCTTAACAACGGTAGAAGGGCTTCCACCGCTGGAGGAATATAACTTCCTCTCCAACCTGATTTTGGAAAGCGCGCTTCAACCAGTCCCAGAAACGTCATTTCGCAGGAAACCTCCTTCCCCATGGTGGGATCAGCAATGCACCGAGGTTTACCGCAAAAAGTTTGACGCGTTCAAAGTTTTTCGTGGACGTGGAACACCTGAGCACTTTGAAAGGTACACGGCTCTCGAACGAGAATTTAAGAGCCTCATCAAGGCCAAGAAACGCGGTTACTGGCGACAATTCGTGGACGGGTTATCGCGCGAAACGTCGATGAGTACCCTTTGGAATACGGCGCGAAGATTGCGTAACAGAATTACGAACAACGAAAACGAGGAGTACTCGGACCAATGGATCCTCAAGTCCGCGCGAAAAGTTTGTCCAGATTCTGTGCCAGCACAAATGTTTCCTCGCGAAACAACGAATTCGATAGATGAGATTAGCCAACCCTTTTCAATGGTAGAACTCTCTCTCGCACTCCTTTCGTGTGGCAATACGGCTCCAGGAGCTGACAGGATCAAGTTCAACTTGCTCAAGAACCTCCCAGACGTCGCGAAGAGGCACATGTTGAACTTGTTTAATCAGTGTCTGGAACTCAACATTGTACCGGATGATTGGAGACGGGTGAGAGTTATTGCCATTCGAAAAACCTGGTAAACCCGCGTCCGACCACAACTCCTATCGACCCATCGCGATGTTATCTTGTATTCGAAAGTTGTTGGAGAAAATGATCCTTTTCCGTCTGGACAAATGGGTTGAGACGAACAACCTGCTTTCAGATACTCAATATGGTTTCCGTAGGGGTAAGGGAACGAACGACTGCCTCGCGTTGCTTTCCACAGATATTCAGTTAGCTTTTGCTAAAAAAGAGCAAATGGCTTCTGTATTCTTGGATATCAAGGGGGCTTTTGATTCAGTATCTGTTGAAGTTCTCTCAGATAAACTCCATGCTTGTGGTTTTTCACCATTAATGAACAATTTTTTGTACAATTTGCTGTCAGAGAAACATATGAGCTTTTCTCATGGAAACTCTACAGCTTTTCGATTTAACTACATGGGTCTCCCCCAGGGATCATGTTTAAGCCCTCTTTTGTATAATTTTTATGTCAAAGACATTGACGGTTGTCTAGGTGACAACTGTACGTTGAGACAACTTGCAGATGACGGCGTAGTGTCTGTCACGGGACCCAATGGGGTCGATCTACAAGGACCCTTACAGGATACCTTAGACAATTTGTCTACTTGGGCTCTATAGCTAGGTATCGAATTCTCTACGGAGAAAACTGAGTTGCTAGTTTTTTCTAAGAAGCATAACCCTGCACAACCGAAACTTCAAATTTTGGGTACACCGATAACTCATTCCATGTCATTTAAATATCTTGGGGTCTGGTTCGATTCAAAGTGCACCTGGAGATCTCACATTGAGTACCTGAAGCGAAAATGCCAGCAAAGGGTCAATTTTTTCTGCACAATTACCGGGACCTGGTGGGGAGCGCATCCGCAAGATCTGCTAACGATGTACCGGACAACGATTTTGTCGGTTATGGAATACGGTAGTTTTTGTTTTCAGTCAGCGGCTCGGTCGCACATCATTAAACTGGAACGTATTCAGTATCGGTGTCTTTGTATCGCGTTAGGTTGCATGCACTCGACTCACACCATGAGTCTTGAAGTGCTGGCTGGCATGTTGCCACTCTCAGATCGGTTTACAGAGTTATCTCTCCGGCTCCTCACCAGGTGTGAAGTTATGAACCCCCAGGTGATCGAAAATTTTGAGAAGCTCCTAGAGTTGAATCCTCAAACCCGCTTCATGAGCTTGTATCATTTGTACATAACACAGGATGTCAGCCCTTCGCCAAACATTTCCTATCGTTTTTGCTTCTCCGATTTCGACAATTCGGTTCATTTTGATTTATCCATGAAACAGGAGCTTCGTGGAATCCCAGAGCATCATCGTCCTATGTTTGGCCTAGTTGATTCCACTAAAACGTTTTTCACTGACGGGTCTTTGATAGAGGACTCCGCTGGCTTTGGTGTATACAATGAAAATTATAGCGTCGCTCGTAAACTTCAAGCACCTTGTTCGGTTTTTGTCGCGGAATTGGCAGCAATTTATTTTTCTTTAGAAACTGTTGCCTCTTTTACACCGGATCAATACTTTATTTTCACGGATAGTCTTAGTTCTATAGAGGCTATTCGCTCCTTGAGGCCGGTAAAGCACACCTCCTATTTTCTTATGAAAATACGAGGTCTTCTAAGTGCTCTATCTTCACGTTCTTTTATTATCACCTTTGTGTGGGTCCCTTCTCATTGTTCGATTCCTGACAATGAGAAAGCGGACTCGCTTGCAAGGGTGGGCGCTATGGAAGGCGATATTTATGATCGACAAATCGCCTTCAACGAATTTTTCTATATTTTTCGTCAGATATCACTCGATAGCTGGCAGTATAAATGGAGTAGAGGACGATGGCTACATTCTATCACTCAAAAGGTGTCTAAGAAATGTTGGTTCAGGGGATTGGATGTGGGTCGAGACTTCATTCGTGTGATGTCTCGCCTCATGTCCAATCATTATTCTTTAAACGCTCATTTGTTCCGTGTTGGGCTGGGAGACAGCAATCTCTGTGAATGCGGACAAGGTTACCAGGACGCAGATCACGTTATTTGGTTTTGTGCTGAGCATCGTGGAGTCAGATCTGAGCTGTATGATTCCCTTCGGGCTCGAGGTAGAACCCAATGTACCGATTCGAGACATTTTGGCTGCGCGCGATCTGGAGTTTATGAAACTCATTTATGTGTTTTTGACTAACATTAGCCTTAGATTGTAGTTTGATTAACTTACTTGTTTAGGTTAAATTTGTGAGGAATGTGTGCGCCAGTGTGTGAGTGTGGTTGTTTGTGTGTGTGTGAGTGTGAATGTGTGTGTGTGTGTGTGTGTGTGTGTGTGTGTGTGTGTGTGTGTGTGTGTGTGTGTGTGTGTGTGTGAGAGTGAGTTATTCTTTTTTTTTTAAATTAAAAACGTTCAGTTAAAAAAATGTAATTTGAAGTTCTAGATATAAGAAAACCATTGTTCCTTATGCTTTGTTCAAAATTTCCACCCCAATTTTCGCATCCTTAAAATCGTTATTCCTATTAACCTCGAGACGACCGCGAGTAATCGGTTCTACCCCCTTAACCTTAGTGCTAAGATAACTGATGTATATAAACATGAAAACTTGGCTCTGTAAAGTTGATTCGATTGAGCCTGTACAAATAAATGAATTCGTAAAAAAAAAAAATTATAAATTCCTTTAGTGCTAGCTGTCTTATCCGGCAAAAATCCTCTACCAGAGAGGTTTCATGGTGAAATGGGAAGCTAGCAGCATTAAGGAAAAAAGCAAGGAGGTTGTTCAATAGAGCGGAAGCTTCCAATGCATGGGATTTATACAAAAAGACTTTAACAGAGTATAATAAAGAAATAAAGCGGGCTAAACGCAAAGATTGGAATCGATCATGTGAAAACATCGAAAGTACTCCAGTTGTTGCGAGATTACAGAAAGGTCTTTCTAAAGACCATTCTAATGGATTGGGTAGTCTCAAAAAAGAGAATGGATGTTTCACTAAAGTCTCATCTGAAACAATGGAATTGATGATGAAAGCCCATTTCCCAGTTTCGATTACGATTTCGGGGGAAAATCTTCAGGATTCAGAAGGTACAAGACCAGCACAAGATTGGTCTATAAATGCCTACACTAAAGCCTGTGAAATTTTCACCCTATCCAAAGTCGAATGGGGCTTCGGTTCTCTTAAGCCATTCAAAGCTGCTGGAATGGACGGTATTTTTCCGGCTCTTCTTCAGCAAGGAAAAGAAAATTTAGGCGTGCGACTTAATGAATTATTCAGAGCCAGTTTCACCTTAGGTTATATTCCAAAAACCTGAAGGGAGATACGGGTCATTTTTATTCCAAAGGCTGGGAAAAGAGATAAAACATCCCCAAAAGCTTTTCGACCGATAAGTTTATCATCAATTATTCTGAAAACAATGGAAAAGATAATAGATGTCTACGTTAAATCAACATTCTTGAAGAATTTTCCTCTGAGCAAATCCCAATTTGCATACCAAAGCGGAAAGTCTACTATTACGGCACTGAGTTGCCTAATAACAAAAATTGAAAATTCATTTCAAGCCAAGGAGATATCTTTATGTGCATTTTTAGACATAGAAGGGGCATTTGACAATGCATCTCATAGCTCCATGTGCACAGACGGACTAGACTAGACGCTTTGACAAAGAAATAATAAGTTGGATAGAGGCGATGCTTAAAAATCGAGTCATGTTTGCAGACTTTGGTGGATCGCGATTGGTAGTCAGACCACAAAAAGGATGCCCACAAGGTGGAGTTCTGTCACCCTTGCTTTGGTCGCTAGTAGTTGATGATCTTTTGAAAAAGTTATCCGATCTTGGATTTGAAGTAGTTGGATATGCCGATGATGTTTGTATCATCGTGCGCGGAAAGCAAGAAAATATAATTTGCTGCCGAATGCAATCTGCATTGAATTTTACTTCGAAGTGGTGCAAAAAAGAGGGTCTAGGTATTAATCCCTTAAAAACGGTAATTATACCGTTCACAAAGCGAAGAATGGTATCGTTGCCTAGACTGACTATAACTGGGGTTGCAATTGATTTTTCGACTGAAGTAAAATACCTCGGTGTTACTCTAGACAGAAAACTCAATTGGAACTCACACTTAGAGAGTGTTATTAACAAGGGAATATATGCGTTTTGGGTCTGCAAAAGAACATTTGGCAAAAATTGGGGTCTACGTCCAAAAATGATTAAATGGATTTACACCAGCATAGTTAGGCCAAGAATTACCTACGCCTCTTTAGTGTGGTGGCCAAAAACAAAAGAAGTAACTGCTCAGAAAAAAATGGGTAAGCTGCAAAGACTAGCATGTCTTTCAATAACCGGTGCAATGCATAGCACATCATCGAAGGCGCTAAATGCCCTCTTAAATTTACTACCACTTCATCAATTTATAGAGTTGCAAGCAGGGAAAAGTTTTCAACTAATGATACGAGCCGACGGGATTCAATGTATTCTAGTTTCGGTTCGGTTCACTCAAAATAACCCTAATGTGGAATAATTCAAAATATGAGTTAAGTTTACTCAGTCGTGGTTTACGCTGCAACTCAAATTCGGCATGAGTGTCTCTGCCATCCTTATGAGCACTTATGCTGAATTTGGACGCTAACGGACCATTGTGGCTCCAGTTATAGCGTAAACCATGGCTGAGTAAACCCTAGCAATGTTGGTCTCTGCTTTTAAACAATTTGAGGCTGATTTATAGTTCTTACATTTAATGGAATCAGAATTGAACCAGCCTCCCCTACTTATGATGAGTACATTACTTCACAAATAAAACTAGATTTGTAAACATGGTTATCATGAATTTATTAGGAATAAGTTTGAACTACAATGAAATGATTCCCGCAGTTATTTTGAAGTGATGGAAAATGATGCTCATTCCATGTGTGTATAGGCAAAAAACTTGAAATTTTCAAAAAATTTAACTCAAAAACGGCTCAATAAACATTTGAGATTTTTTATTATGTTATGTAAAAATGTTTGAATTTTTATAAAAATATATAAAAAAAATAGTCGTTGTGATCCAACATTTTGAAAATCATAAAAAAAACAAATAGATCGACCAGTTTAGCAAATTTGAGTACATTAATTATTTTAACCAATATTTTTAATAAAAACAAGAAATAATAATCTCTCTATTTATAAAAAAATATTGCAAATCGATTCAGCGGTTCAGAAGTTATGATTTTTTAGAAATAAAAAATTTCGAAAAATGTCGATTTTTCTGATAACTCTATATCGAACATGGTCACCCTAATAAAAAAATAAAAAAAACTAGAAGGGACAGCCCGATGGGGTTGTACGCAAAGTTGACGTAGGACTACGAAGCAATGTGCAATCTAGATCGCTTGATTGGTTAAAGAGTGGCCGAAATTGGTTTCCTTCCAAATCGAATTCCCATACACTAAACGTTCGCAAACGTACAACCTTTCCTCATTTCGTCATGAAGCTGATTTACTTGACCATGGCTTCGGTTTGCTCGGA